>ML814304.1:22335-54846 GCA_009831015.1 Picea engelmannii | reverse complement strand
AATAATAAAGGAAGGACCTGGCAATTTCTCTGGTGGACGTAGCCCACACTGGGTGAACCACGTAAATCTGTGTCTCTCTTGTATTGTGTGTCTTCTGTGTTTTTTGTTTATGCATTTGTTTTATTTTATTGCTCCGCGGTCCTGTTTTTATAACAATAACTTGTCCATGTTCAATTTGTTTATAAAGACCCACTTTTTACCAATCATGTTCCTACTCTTCGGTCTTGGAACAAGTTCTCATGTGTCATTATTCTCTATCTGATCTAATTCTTCATCCATAGCTTTGATCCAATGTTCATATTTGTCAGCTTCTTCAAAACTTATTGGCTCAATTGTGGATAACAGTGCTAGGTGTTGTTGTTCTAGTGAATGTATTCTTCTTCAGGTTTCAACTCCTCCATATTTATTCCCAATTATTTGTTCCAGTGGATGATTCTTTTGCACTTGTTTGCAAGGTTTCTTTGGATGTACTTGAATATCTTGTTGCTCATATTCTTCTTTCTTTGTTTCTGGTTGCTCTTTCTCTTCTCCCTCTTCTGCTTCTTCTTCCTTCAAATGTTCTTTGTGATCCTATTCCACTATGTAATTAGGGACCTAACCTCCATAACCCCTCACGTAGGTAGAATAATATAATTCCATGTAATAAAGGCCAATATTAATAAGGCCTATCAATAAAGAAGAATAATTCAAATGTAAGAAGACCTAATAGTAGCTTCCGCTTCTAGAAGGATCTTCCTCTAGATTGTTCTTTTGAATAGATAGATTTAGTATAATAGAAGTAGAGGGTATGAGAAATATTGTCTTGGATATTATTGTAATAGAGCTCTTCTCTACTGGAGGTTTCCCCCTCGAAGAGGAAAGTGAACATTGCTATCAGTAATCAAAGGGTTATTTCTGGTGTTATTCTGATATTGTTATGATTATATCATTGTTTCTCTGCAATTTCTAGCTAAAATATTTATGTTCTGCATACTATTTTATATATGGAATACTACAAGTGGTATCAGAGAAACTTCCTCAACAAAAAATTGTGGGTTAATTTTTTTTCAGGGTAGAGATGTATTCCAACATCTTAAATCTACAGAGATCTATTGTTACGGGCATAAACCTGCAGTCAAGGAGTCATACACGTAGGAAATGAAAGTGGTACCTAAGCGCACATATGTTGGCCACCCTTGTAACCCTGTTGGTACCCCTTCGAGTGGCAACGCATCAGACAATACCTGTATATGGATCAACCTAGATCTCCTGAATGCCTCCATAGATAAATTGATTGGCCGCATAACTGCTATAGTGCCACCGAGAACAACACTCAGGAAGATACTCTCTAGTACCTGGGTAGTCGGGTAGTATGACTAAGGGTATGGTTTAGCATCCTTATTTGGTGCCCTAAGATATTGGGCCGAGTACTACTATTGGACCCTACACATATATCAAAGAACTATAACACAGGGAAAACCCTTGTCTGTAGAAACCCTAAATATCCTACCCTTGGGGACGGAAAAAAAAAATAGAACAAAGAAGATCTCCATGCAACTATGCCTTCTGCATTATGGTTGCTAAATTACTACAGATTTCTTCCTGTTAAGCATTTGGGCACACTTATTTGGGACCTATCCCATTGGTTTCATCTCTTCGCCCTGATTCCAGTGATACCTATCATTTTTAACAAAAAAAAAAAATTGTGGACCCGACCCATCTCCGACGCTCTTATTTGGATCATATTCCTTTGGATCCCCCTTTTCGCCCTGATAGTAGTGGTACCTATCATTTGACACCCTTCTTCTTCATGGTCCCACCCACCCCTCTAGACCCCTTTTGTTTTCACTATACCATTTTCCTGCTCATTTGTCCAAATGACTACCACACGAGCCTAAGAACTCACTGCCTTGATTGCTGACACCCACCAGAAAAAGGAAGATATCAAGACTATCAGTGCCAACCTTAGCTCAATAAATTCAACTATTGAGATCCTCAAGGAACAATGTTCCCACATCAAAGACCTCAAATACCTCAAAGAACACTTTCTGGGTTGTTCCCAGAACCCTTCCTTGTAATAACCCTAGGATGAACCCTAAATTGTAAATACAAATGTACTTAAGCTGGTGAGTCATTTTATATCATTTTTCATGCACCTTCCATGGTATAGTGCACACATGTATTTTGCACTAAAATGATGAAGGGTGCACATTCCAGGATATTGTGCACAACAAACTTAAGTGCGTGCAATTTTGAGGCCAGAGAGCCTTTATGTATGTGTTGAGTTTTGTAGGTTGGTGAGCCAGTTTATTATAAGCCATAAGGCTTATGTGATGTAGGCCAGAGAGCCTATATGCTAAAGGCTGGTGGGCCTATTTTTTTATATGTAAATACTCATATCATTAATATTATACATCGCTTTGTGTAGACCGACCACGATAAAAGAGTATGGGGGACTAAACTCCACTAGTTAGGGAAAGGGGGATAAAATTTAAGGATAAGGGGATCAGCTAGGGAGCTTAATCCAACAAGGAATATTATGTTAATATTCCTTAAAGTATAAAGTATGGATAATTATTTTATCCTAAGTTCTAAGGATGGGGACAAGTGGGCCAAATTAGCTCTCAACATGACAAGTGTCAAGTTGGGAACATGCATACATATAGTTGGGACTTAGTTCATTGGGGATTCATTCCATTATCATTCGCTCACTCATTCAGCTGCCCTTTGTACCTTTCTGTCATGGTACCTATACTTGTACCTGTACCCATACCCATACCTGTATCTGTACATGATTAGCTTGGGAGTTGTACTAAAGAGGCAGTTTGTTAGGCCCATGGTATATTGAAGAGGCAGGTTGTCAGGCCCGTGGGATACTAAAGAGGTGGGTTGTCAGGCCCGTGAGCAATTCTCTCTAGGTGAGAAAATTGTTGGGAGTTGATTTCCCAAAGGTGCCAAACTTTAGCTATAAGGCTCTGAGACTTCCTGTCTGGCCTATTGCTAAAGCCCCAAAAAGGAAGTGGGGCAGCCAAAGGATTGTTGAGTAGAGAAGGGGCACACTTTTTGGGGTGGGACATGCATGTGGGGAATGAGGGACTGTAGGTTGTTAGTTCAAGTTGGCACCTGTGACAGAGTTTTTCCTATTGTTTGAGATACATCAACTTAGTTAGGAATCCCTTTACCCGGGTGGAGTTTGGTCCCTACTCGGGGGTGACCCACTACTGAGAGTGACGAGAAGCGTGGTCTAAGGTTGGGAGGTTTGTGGAAGTTCATCACACATTTGGTGATATTTTTACCAAGATAAGTGTCCATTTTGTATTAAATTACATGCTGCATTATTATGTATGCATTTATTTTTATGGGTTTTTCCTGTGTGTGTTGCATGTGTATTTTTATTATTATTATGTATGAACATGTGCATTTGAAGAATGTATTTGTCTGTTTTAAGTTATATATATAAAGTTCTGCAAGAGTTTCTGTGTGTATCTGTTTTAGTTTTGTATACAGTTCGAAATTTTTTACGTGGCATATCCTAGTTAGATGTTGGGGATGCTACAATATGGTATCAGAGCTCCAAATTTCAACACTGATCCTGGATGGGCTGAGCAATTTTTGAAACTAAATTTCATAGAGAATTGATTTCGAAGTGGAAAAATTTCAAGTTACAGAACATCCATGGTAAAAATTAGAAGTAATTGCATGGAATTGGGAAAAGCCCCAATTTCTGTTGTTAATTTCATGGGAAAATCAAGAAATTTGGCCAAGTGGTGAGATATTATTAATTTAATATATGTTCTAGCAAATTCAGACTTGGAATTGGTCTAATTTGAGGTTACAAGGAAGCCATGGCATATGGAGCGATATTAGTTGATTAAAATTCTCAATTTGTGAACTAAGTTTGGGAAAAAAAATAAATTTCGTTCCAGGAATGTCAACCAGCAACTATTTGTTGTTGCAAAGGTTGAATTGGTGTTATCAGGGTGAAATTGAACAAATTTCATAGTTGTAGAATGTCTACAGTGAAAATTGTGAAAAATTTAGGCAAATGCCCCAGTTTCTGCAGCAGAATTCATGAGGAATTGATGCGCATAAAATGAATCTGTTCAGGTGTGTGCACTAAAAATGCATGATGCGCAGTGAAAAGCTTGTGATGTGTGGAAAATAAGGGTGCATGGCTGCACGCGCTAAAATTTGGCGATGCACGGTGCAGAGTGGTAATGCGCAAAAAATAATGGTGTGCGGGTGTGTGCACTTAAATTTGGCATTGCGTGGTGCAGAGTGGTAATGCATGAAAAATATTGGCGCACAGGTGTTCACACTTAAATTTGGAACCGCCCGGTGCAGAGTGGTAATGCATGGAAAATAATGGTGTGTGGCTATGCATACTTAAATTTGGCGCTGAGTGCTGCAGACTGGTAATGCACGGAAAATAATGGTGCGTGGTTGTGCGCACTTAAATTTGGCGTTGCACGGTGCAGAGTGGTAATCCACAGAAATTATTGGCATGCGGGTGTGTGCACTTAAATTTGGCGCTGCGTGGTGCAAAGTGGTAATGCAGGAAAAATAACAGTGTGCGGATGTGCACAATAAATTTAGCACTGCATAGTGTGGATTGGGTGTGCGCACGCTTAATATTGGCACATGTGGTGTGCGTAGTATTGACAGAGCATAGAGGAATTTTATTGGTGTGTGTGAAATGATTGGTATGAAATGCATGCATGTTGAATAGTCTTGTTGTGCGACAGTTTAATTAATGGTGTGCCTGGAGTACTGGTGCGCATGAACCAAAATTGTGCACGATAGATATTGGCACATGACACAAAAATAGTGTGCACCATATATTGGCGCGACAGAGAAGTGATCCACATTGGTTATAAGTGTGCAAAGCATGCACTACATTATGGTGTTGCTACGTAGGATAAATATGGGTGTACATTTTCAAATTTGTGCGTGCAAATTTATTTGGATGATGTACAATAGCAAAAAACCAGTGAATTTCTGTGACATTTTATACTGTTTGAAGGTCATCTTTTTGCAGCACATTTTTGAGGCCCTAAATAGATTTTTTAGCTACTCAAAAACCTCGAGAAAAAAGTGTGACAAGGTATCTATGTATTTTCATATCAAATGAAAGAGCCTAAAGAGAGTTTTCTAATGGTGTAAACCATTTGTCAAATGAATATTTTATGAGGAAGTTACAGGACAAACAATGGAGGGTAAATTTTAAGACCCAACTAACTTTGAAGGGCCATAACTTTCTTCTCCCGAATTAGATTGAGGCGCATGAACAGTCTATGGAAATATATTGAACCATAGAAGATATTCATGGAGATGAATTAAAATTTTGTGCATGTTAAAATGTTTAATACGGCACATAAGGTACATGTATCGTTCCATACCAAAAACACTAATTGGCCTAGAAGTTCAACAGACTGTAACTAGCAGCCCAGAACCCAGAAAGAGGTGAAACTTGGACAGATTGTCCAAAATATGTATATTAAGAAAAATGATTGAGCTCTTAGCAAAAATCCAATGGAGAAAGTACAAAAATGCATAATTACAACGCATATTTGCACCAAATTGAAGTGTGAACACGAGAAATTAATGGACAATTTTCAAATGACCATAACTTTTTGCTCAAGACTCAGAATTGAGAAAGGGAGAAGTCATTAGAAAGGTATTGGATAGAGGATTCTAATTATCCACCCAAAAAATTTATTTGCAAAGTAAATTTTCACAAGAGATCAGAAGAAATAATTATGATGCATTATTGGAACAAAATTGTACATAATTTCATAAATTTGTTAAATTATTTAGCCTAACAAATTTTGTTGGCTGCACATTTTTGCAGAGTTAAAAGATTTTTACTTCTTAAGAGGTGAAAAGGTTGGAATTTAGTTAAATATAAGCAGAGGTACTCAGGGAAAGAGTGATGTGACAAAAATATTTCATAATATGATCAAAATCCAAGACTACAAAATGTTAAGGTATGAATCTGGGTGCAGCCATAAAGTCTTGGGAAGCCACTACAGGAAGTCCATTCATGTTAGTCAAGTACTCAATGGAATATGGGAAAAGGAATAGATCATGTAGTGAATGAATTAGTGAAATTACATTCACTCCCAAAGAAACCAATATATAGATTAAGAAATACATTAGAGTCAGATCTATTATAAAAGAAATTGACTATCAGAATGATAGTAATTAGATAAAGAAAGAGGCTTAATGCATATATGGATAAAGCGTTCATCATATCTAGGGAATGTCTATGAAATTATAGAGTAATTCTTCCCTTATGGTTATCAAAGTGTGCAGTGGAAGCATGGTATGAAGAGCATCACTTTAAGGGTAAAGAAATGAAGGTGCACATAAGTAAGGAGTGTCGTTTGAGGCATGGTGCATCAATATGGCATGATGGAAGGAAATTATGCAAGTCGGGTTGAAATCAGATTGGTCAAGATAGGAGAAAGTAATAGTCATAAAGAAAATCCAAGTTCTAATATGATCATATAAGGAAGGGATAAATCAAGTACCTCAAGAAGGAAGTTGGTGTTAACTATCCAAGGTTACTCAGAAAACATG
The DNA here is from genome assembly GCA_009831015.1 of Picea engelmannii. Classification (NCBI taxonomy): domain Eukaryota; kingdom Viridiplantae; phylum Streptophyta; class Pinopsida; order Pinales; family Pinaceae; genus Picea; species Picea engelmannii. The sequence goes on along the minus strand of ML814304.1, from coordinate 48,285 downwards.
TTTGGAAATATAATTGGGTCATGTAGGAGTAGGATCATAGGGATCCAAATAATAATGGAATGCTGAAAATTAATATTAGCATAATATGTAGTTGCAAGTCCATGAAAATACTAGGATAATGGAAGAATAAATCATGAGGTAGATATCAAGCTAATGAGAATGCAAGAAAACACTCTAGGAGGGAAAGCAATAATAGTAGAGGATTGTTGATGCATTCCAAAGGTATTGAAGATATTTCCACAATATCATGGAGATGTCAAAGCCAAGAAAGACTTAAAAGTAAAATGAATCTCTGTAGAGAGTTAGTAAGGAACCATGAAGAATAAAATGGTTCTATGCATGGTTTTGAATGAAAAAGAGATGGTGCCTGAGAAGAATCCATCTCAAGTGGCATAGAGCCATGAGTGACATTTCGAGGGGGTGGAAGTATCACTTGAAATTATGATGGTAAATTAAAAGAAGTATTACGTACTTTTAATTAATTCTATGCATCTAGAGAAGGAGGCATATGTGCATACTTACAGTATGCCAGAGATTGGCTATGCAAGCCAAGTTTAAGGCTAGTTGGAAAGGAGAAGAGATGAGTGCAAGAAAACTCAAATATTAAAGTATTCAGTCAAGAAAGAACTGAAGTAGTTTAGTCCGAAAAGTAAATGGATGTTGAAGAGCCAAAGTCTATAAGACAACATGATTGGAATTATAATTCATCCAAGTATGAGTTGGGATAGATGGATCCAAGAAATAAATAAAATTTGAAGGTTAATATTGGTTTAGTATTTGGATGGAAAAACAAAGGAAGTTAAGAGTGATTTGGCTAGAAAGTGCTTAGGTCAGAAATAATCATGCACAATGGTTAAAGTGAAGAGAACATGAATATTTAGGAATCTGGAAGAATTGAAGACTTCTGGGATAAACAAGGAAAAGTGATACAGGGCAGAAGAAGTTCCTACAATTACTGTAGCAGCAAGTATGTTCTGGCTTGTTGGGACAGCCATAAAATGAGAACACTTACATGTTTGCAAGTTTTGTTGATAATGTTGTTGCATATGGAAGGAAGAAACCAAAAGTTGGAATGTTGACTATAGGAATGATAAAGAGGCATGAGAGCTTCTACTATCATCAACTAATCAGGTAGCATTAAATTTGTTTAATGGCAGCCATGTAGGTAAGTATTTATCTTTTGCAATTATGTTGCATAATTGCCAAAGGGAAATTCAGGTGAAAATTTCCCCAAATTGAATTTTTATAATATGCAGTATGGTATTGTTTAAGTGCATTAACAGGAATAAGTTGCCACTAGGTGTGGTAAAGGCTAGAATCATGTTATAGTTATAAAATATTTTTAGCTTTTTAATGCACACACTGACATAATATCATGTCATGTTAATTGGTTATAAGGTAATAACCAAAAAAATAAAAGATAAGAACTTGTTATAGGAATGATGCTAGAAAAGCTAGTCATGTATGAGACCAGGACAAGGTTGGATATGGCAAGGTGTGGATATAGAAAGGTTATGTACCACAAAAATACCCAATGAGATTCCTACCTAATGCACACCACTAATGCACCACATTTTTGCTAACACTAATGCACACCACAAAATTATATTCTTGGTGTAGTGTTCGGGTCGAAAAGGAAGGCATCCAAATAATCGAGAAGACAATGGGAAGTGTGTGGAGAATGTGCCAAGACATTGGCAAGATTTGCAATTAATGAATGATGAAATACATGACTTAGATAAAGATCATTCTGAAAATGATTACAAAGGTACATTGAATAAATAGGCATTGAGAGTTTCACTCATGTCTAGTAAGTGGCAGAGTTGCACTCATACATGATAGAATTGTATACTTAAATGCATTTGTTGAATGCGTTTTGTGAGTGCATGCATATATAGTATTGCATGGAAATAGCTATACTAATGAATCAAATGTTGCTAACTCATCAAGTTGAGAACATTTTAGGAGCTATTAGACATTGCAACAGGAAGGTTGCAAGTTAAGTAGTCACATGAGCATTGACTACAAGAAATTTTCTCTTCAGAAAAAGATGTAATGAACTTACTGATATTAATTATGAACAGACGTATGCATATAATGATAATTCATTCTATATAATAAATTGTTTTGTAGTTTTGATTGAATTGATCAGTCTAGACAATTATAGGATCATGTTATAAGGTTTTTTGTACATATTGCAAGAAAAGTATGATTTACAAGAAATAATGACAATTTGTTGGCTGAATGCAATATAGAATCATCACAGGAGAAATGGTATTCAGCATGGCACTTGCTAAAATCCAAAATGAAGACTGCATCCTATTATAGCAACAATAATAAAAAAATTATGAAATAGAATTTCATATTTTGGGAAAAGTCGAACTCCTTATGAAATTAATTTGATTTCCAAAATGGATTTTTTATAATGTTCTCTCATGATAACTGCATGTGTGTGATGAAGATGAGATAATATTTATTAAAGTTGGAATGTTGGGAAAGAACGACTACTATTGAGGACACTAAAGCCCTATAATTGTATAACCTTGGTGGGGTTCTGGTAATGGGTTAGCACTCTCCTTGTGTGTGAAATCCTTGGAAGATGGATTGTTGAAGGATTGCATAGCAATGAAGGGATGCCTAAGCCTGGAAGGGTGACTACAACAAGGATGAGGCAACCCAAGGATGCTTATGGCATGATAGCTGCCATGAGGAGGGTGTGTCAAATGGAATAGTGAGCTGGATTATTCCTGGAAGCAGCTCTATGGAATAGAGCAATTGACTTCCATCTATAGTATGAATACCAGAATTGGTGCTAGAAAGTAGAGCACCAGATGGATAACAAGCTTCCAATAGCTAAAGCTTGGATATTTTGAAAGAATTTGAATGGTACATGGTATATAATGCATTGAGGAAAGTGCATAAATAAGGGGAGGGGATAGTAATAACCCTAGGATGAACCCCAAATTGTAAATGGAAATGTACTTAAGTTGGTGAGCTGTTTTATATCATTTTACATGCACCTTCCATGGTATAGTGCACACATGTACTGCGCACTAAAATGATGAAGGGTTCACATTCCAGGATACCGCGTGCAACAAACTTAAGTGTGCACAATTTTGAGGCCAGAGAGCCTTTGTGTATATGTTGTGTTTTGTAGGCTGGTGAGCTAGTTTATTATAAGCCAGAATGCTTATGTGATGATTAGGCCGGAGAGACTAGATGCTAAAGGCCAGTGGGCCTATTTTTGTATATGTAAATACTCATATCATCAATATATACATTGTTGTGTGTAGATCGACCATGATAAAAGAGTATGGGGGACTAAAATCCACTAGTTAGGGAAAGGGGATAAAAGTTAAGGATAAGGGGCTAAGCTAGGGAGCTTAAGCCAAAAAGGAATATTATATTAATATTCCTTAAAGTATAAAGTATGGATAATTATTTATCCTAAGTTCTAATGATGGGGACAAGTGGGCCAAAGTATCTATCAACATGAAAACTATCAAGTTGGGAACTGTTGGCACCAGGCTGAAGGGGAAAGAAGAATGATCATGAGAAGTAAAGTGTGAAAAAAATTGAAGTAACAACTGGAAAAAGAATAGCACGCACGCATGCAAGAAAGCGTGCACAAAGGAAAGCGATAGCTGGAGGAAGAACAACACACGCATGGGAGAAATAACTAATGTAAGAAGGGTTAGGGCTTTGGTAATATTCTGTAAAATGATGAAGAGCACGAAATGTATAAATATAGATACGAAAGTATCATATAGGGTTGTTGTTAGTGTTGGTTTTTTGTTATTTTTATTGTTGTTGTTGAGGGTTAGGCTTTGGAGTTAAGTTTTGGAGACTGTAACCATGCAGGAGCGTAGGAGATATGTAATTTTTTTAGCTGTATGAACCGATTTTGTAAGCTATTGAGCAAAGAATATACAAGGGAATGTAGATCTGAGGATTAAACCACAGGTTGTAGAGCCTGGTCAGATCTAGTTCGCCTCACATAGATCTTACCCAGTTTTGTGGAGAATTGTAAGTGCACGGCGCCAGAAATGCAAAACTGCCATACTAAAAGAGCCAAGAGCCAAATCTTTGTGGATGTAGCCTAGGAGGGGGTGAACCACGGTAATACTTGCATAATGTGTTGAATGTATGCATGTCTCTACCTTATTTCAACAATTAATGGTTAATCTTGATGAATGAGTTAATATATTGTTATGAATCTATTTATACTTTGTTGGAATTAAAATATGGGATATACGTAGGCGACTTCAAGGAACAAGTAGATTATAGTAACAGCTCGTGATACAAGGCTTTAATCAAGAAACCCCTATCCCCTACTCTGTCCTAGGCTGTAAAAACTTGAGTCTTACAGTCACCCATTTAAAGCTATCTCGGGTGAGACTGCGTAATACCTTCCGGGTGTTGTGTTGCCTTCTGGTTTACCAAGAGGGTCGATAGTTTTAGAGGCTTTGTTGGAATCCCGAATGACAAGAACCCTGGGTCAATAACTCAGACAACACGAGAAGGGAAATAGTAACCAACAAATGGTTTCATTGTCGTGTTAAGAAGAACAAGAGAGGATTGATTAGATGAGATAGAATGAACAAGAACCGAAGGAGTGGAATAGAAGAGAAATGAACCATTAGAAGGGAATGTTGAGACCTTGGAACCCCACGAGAGAAGAAATTGAGGGCTGGTTGAGAACTAAAGAGATAGAGTTTGCACAGAAAGATAATAGAAACCCCAAGATCACACATCGTAAATACCTGGATAAATACATATTTACGGATTTACATGAAGTCTTTTTCTGTGATTTTCCGCATCTACTATAGGAGTGGATCTTAAGGTTAAAGGATAACCACGTGACAAACTAGATTTGACAGCTAGATTGGACTCCAGTACAAATCCAACAACTGGAGCAGGTGAACAACAAATTCACCCGTGCAATCGAATTTTGGCTTGACAGTATTGTTGCAAGATTTATCACAAAATTCACGGTAGACACAGCAAAGTCATACAGCGTAGTCGAGCAAGAGTTTCTATGAGGACCCAGAGGAAGGTACATTTGATCACTGTATACTTCTATCAAGATATTGCTATATAACAAAGGTGTAATGGCAATGGAATCATACAACTAGACTTCCCTGTGTGCATGGGGGAAGGGGGGAAGCACTGACAGAGAGAGGAGGAATGGAGGGAGGGAAGGATAAATAAAATAATGAGGAGGAAACCTTGGACCCGATCTTGATGGATGACGACCAACTTAAGTGGATCTTGGCATCATCAGGCACGACGCGTAACACAACACCCTACCAATATAAGGTGAATACCAAGAAGAGAGCCATAGCCAAGAGAGAGGGCTTGGCAAGTGATGAGGAATAGATAAAGGATCTCTGGGCTATGGAGAAGATTGAGGAAATCCTGCATGCCACGTATGAGAGGAAAATAAGAGGCCCAAGAACAGGAGGATAAGGAAACCATCCCTTTCATATTAATGTCAGTGTGGAACCCATAAACCCACATGTGACCAATACACTAAAGAGAACAACACCGTTTAGACAACCAAAGTTCAGAGGAATTCCGACAGCAGGAAGTAAATCTACATAAGGAGCAACAACTGGAGGAGCTAGTTCAGGCAACCTTAGTCAAGTATCTACACTGCGTGGAGGAGAGAGTAGCTCAGTATTTGGAATGGAAGGACACGATCCTTCTATCATATTACCAGATTTTCGAGGAGAAGCAGCAGAAGACCCTGAGAAGCATCTGTTCATTTGCAAAAATATCTAGGAAGCAAAGCAGATCACTGATGAAGACACCAAACTCACACAGCTAGCGATCATGCTAAGAGACCGAGCACTAGACTGGTACATGAGTCTAGACACGAACAATGTTCCTGGGATGACAAGGACACTAGTCAACATTAAGAAACTATTGATAAATGAGTTCCAAAAGATGAGCTCAAAGGATCAATACATGAATGAGATGATTGAAATAAGACAGAAACTAGGAGAATCGGTATGGGAGATTGATCAAAGATTTAAGCAATTAAAAGGAAATTTAAAATACCTTATGACCGATATGCAACATTGGCACCTGTTTTTCAACTCACTACTCCCACACTTAAAATATCCATTACGAAAATAGAAGTTTCAGACGTAGGCAGAGGCTCTACAGACAGCCTTGCAATTGGAAGAGAACCAGTACCAGCAGACGGACCCGACTATCGAAGAACTAAAGAAGGCCCTGAAGAAATTAACATTTCAACTGAACCAGAATAAGGACAAGGACAAACGAGAAGCCATTTGGTGCACTACCTATAGGACGGAAGGATACCATAAGAATGAATGCCCAACATTCGCACAGTATATGGCGATGGGGATGCCAAACCCACTACCACAAGGAGGATTATGGTGCGAAATATGCTATAAACTGGGTCATGACCCTTACCATTGCATGACGATGTAGAAATACCAAACATTCCCAAATAACTCATATTGCACCTTTTGTAAGTCAGTCGGCCATGACGATAAAGATTTCAGAACTATGGAGTTGAAGTGGGAAAGAACATCAAACACATACAGGGTACAGGCTGAAATGATGACTGGGCAAGAAACGCCACAGTTCAATCAAGCCCCAGCTCCATATAACACCGCGCAGAAGTAGTATAATATTGTGCCAAAACCGTACAATAACGCACAGCCGCAGTACAACCCGACACAACCCTAGTATAATACCATGCATTATAATCAAGCACCATGGTATAATGCACCACGAGGAGATCACGCAAGATATAGAGGAGAAGGATGAGCCAAAGGAGGTTTCGGATGTGGTAGAGGACCTGTTACATGTCACAATTGCCAACAACCAAGACATTGCGCACGGGAGTGTCCACTGCCACCAGTGACTTGTATGTATTGTCGCGCATCGGACCATGATATGGAGGAATGTCCGACATTACTTGTAAAGATCCAAGAAAAAAGGAATCAAAATAACTAGAATGTTTAGTGGATTTCAGCTGAAGCAAGGGATGACAGACGAAACATAAACATAGTCACTAGAGGAGGAACAAAAATAAAAAATGGTGCAGTTCGATAGGAACTAGTGTAGAACCAATGGGTAAAGAAGAACACTGACCCTAAGAAGCATTTCGACACACATAAGGAGAAGGAGATATTTACAGAAGCTCAACAAGATTTCCAGAAGGAGAACATTGTGCTGACTACACAACAAAGCAAGGAAGCTCTGGAATATGAAATGTCGCCATCACTGGACCATACCAACAGAATATAACCCAAGGAACAAGTAAGTACTATCAAATACTTTTTTCAATCATGCATCAAAGTTTTAAGTGATCCTTCATCTGTCAAAATATTGCAAAACATCCTAGAAAAATGTAGCAGTGAGACGGAATAGAAGCCAGAATTGAAAACTGTCAACCACCTACACATAAGAAGAAGAACAAGTAGGGAATTTAGACTAAATTCTAACATTGGGGATTTCAATATGGGAGATATTATACTAGATCTATGATTTGAAGTGAATGTACTACCAAAAGCTACATGGAAATGTATGGGAGAACCCACATTCGGATACTCAATTGTTCAATTAAAGATATCAAATCAACATAGAGTCCTACCAATAGGTAGACTGAAAGGAGTGATAGTAGATCTGAATGGTGTGTGCACTAAGGCAGACTTTGAAGTCATCAAAATAGTAGACGACACAACACCTTACTCGACACTACTTGGTCTGGATTGGGCATTCGACAACTAGGCCATAATTAACTTAAAAACCAGAAAAATGACATTTGATTTAGGGGACTACAGGTTCATAGCCCCACTCAACCCATCAGAAGGAGAGAGGGTCGTAGAACCCACTTGTCTAGATTTAGAAGAGATCATCCACTTGTACAGAACAACTACGCGCGATGTGGACTATATAAACCTAACTGCAGATGGGGTACTCAATTGGTGAAGCATTACTTCATGTACAATAGACTCAGACATCGGGTTAGAAAACTGGAAACAAATACTACATGAAGTATCCACAAGAAGGTGTGCCAAAATAGACCATGTAGTAAGGTGGATTGGCACAAAAATCAAAGAACCACCCAGTTTTCATGGGCTAAATGATTTGGGAACTTTCTTGACACAATATGAAGATGAAGTATTAGAAAACCAAAGATTTCTAGCACTGGATTTAGCACTAAAGGCTACACCCGCAAGATGGTGGGGTCCACACAAAGAGACTATCATAGATTGGTACCAATGTAAGCGATTACTATGCATAAGGTTCGGTGCAGAAGAGACAAGTAACAAACAACAAAAATATGACGGACTAGGCACACCAAAAAAACACTTGGAGGCATGTAAAATGATACGAAAAATGACGCCATAGGAGGAATGGTCTCACCACTTCATTCATACTTTAGAGGGCATACCAACGAATTGGTATACAGACCAGGAAATGCATAAAAGAACCAAGACATGGGCGACACTCCAACAGAACTTTACAGTCACTTTCTCATTCGAGCATGAGAACCCCAACATAGACGCAGCCCTGAAACGGATAAGAGACGTCATATTCATTGAAGAACTAGAAGTGGAAGCTATAACAGAGGTACAACAATGAAATAAGCAGACAGTCAAGGATATACTGTCATGCTACCTCGTACAAGAGGAAGCACTGGATAAAGATGATTTGCATGATATTCAGATCGAAGAAGCCGAAGGTGAGAGAGATGTGGAAGGACCACCCTTAGAGTCAGAGGTCATCTCTGCGCCAATCAAGAAAGCATCCCAAAATGGTCAACATTGGAGATTACTGGGACGAACAGACACTAGAAAGAATCACAAAATTGTTGCTCGAATACACTGACCTTTTTCCCACAACCTTTACAGAGATGAAAGGAATAGCCAGAGAATTAGGAGAAATGAAGATACCTCTTAGAGATGATGTGAGACCCATTAAAAAATGACCATATAGACTGAACCCCATATATAAATAGAAATTTAAAGATGAGATTGACAGGATGCTCGAGGACAGCATCATCGAACCAGTCAAAGAATCCGAATGGATAAGCCCGATGGTAGTACAGAACAATAAACAGGGAAGAGGGATCAGGATATGTGTCGACTTAAGGAAGTTAAACGATGCATGCCTACACGACCCATTCCCCACACCGTTCATGGACGAAGTACTCGAGAACGTAGGAGGCCACGAAGCCTACTCATTCACCGATGGATTCTCAGGATATCATCATATTAAGATAGCATAGGAGGATAGACACAAGACCATGTTCTTGATAGAATGAGGATCTTATCAGTATACAATCATGCCATTCAGACTGAAGAATGCACCTGTGATATTCTTCAGAGTGGTCATCGCATCATTTAAGGAATTCATCCATCAATTCCTCGAAGTATACCTGGATGATTGGATAGTGTATATCTTACTAAAAAACCATGTGGAAGTTTTATGACTGATGTTAGAACGATGAAGATAGTGCCAGATATCACTGAATATCAAGAAATGCATATTTGGAACACCATTTGGGATACTATTGGGACACATAGTATGCAAACAGGGTTTGCTAGTGGATCTGACCAAAATCGCAGTCATTGTTAACCTACCAGCACCAAAAACAGTTTGCCAACTAAGAGAAAAGTTAGGACACATAGGATACTACAGGAAATTCATCAAAGGCTATGCGTAGGTCACAACACCAATGGAAAAATTGTTAAGAAAAGATGCAAAGTACCAATGGAATGACAAGTGTCAACACGGTCTGGATACTCTGAAGGAAAAGATGGTCAATGTACCTATATTAGTATTTCCGGATTGGGAAAAGACCTTCCATGTACATGTAGATGCATCAACAATAGCACTTGGAGCTATCTTAGCACAACCAGGAGCAGGAGAATTGTATCACCTGATAGCGTTCGCAAGAAGAAAACTATCAGATTCGGAACAGAATTATAACACGACAGAAAGAGAAGGCCTAGTTATGGTTTATGCACTATAGAAGTTTAGACATTACCTATTGGGAAAACACTTTAAGATGTTTACAGATCACTTAGCCCTGAAATACCTAGTCAACAAGCCAGTGTTGGGGGGGAGAATCTGTCGATGGTTATGGCTATTTCAAGAATTTGACTTTGAGGTAATAGTTAAACCAGGAAAACTGAATGTCAGACCTAACCACCTATCGAGGGTCACAAATGGAGAGGAACCAACGAATTTAGAAGACAACTTTCTAGATGCATAGTTATTCTTAGTATAGATTGCTGACAATTACTTCGCATAGATCATCTAGTACTTGAGCACAGGTACTAAGCCGTAAGAATATACCACTGCACAGAAGAAGAACCTGGTAGTCCACGCAACCAACTATTAATTGATCACAAGACATCTATACAATATGGGCACAGATAGTATCTTACGAAGATACGTACTAGACCACGAACGACCAAGAATTTTAGTAGAATCCCACGAGGGAATAGAAAGAGGGCATTATGAAAGAAAAGCTACCACGTAGAAGGTACTACATGTAGGATTATGGTGGCCAATGATCCATATAGACTCGAAAGAGTACTATCAGCAATGTGATGTCTGTCAAAGGGTAGGAAAACCCAACATAAGGGACGAGATGCCACTACGACCGCAAGTGAAACTTCAGGCATTCAACAAATGGGCGATAGACTTTGTGGGACCCATTAATCCACCAGCCAAAATAACAGGGGAGAGCTAGATTATCACCACGACGGAATACCTAACAAGATGGGCGGAAGTCGCATCTGTAAATATTGCAGCGCAGAGACAACTGCACACTTTCTGTTTGAACAGGTAATTACTAGATTTGGGTGCCCAATAATTTTGATGAGAAACCAAGGAATTCACTTCATAAACAACACCATCTGAGTGATGCTCAAAGAGTTTAAAGTTCATCACCAAAAAATCACACCGTATCATCCACAAGCAAATGGCATGGTAGAAGCCTTCAACAAAATTCTAGAGAACACCTTGACAAAGATATGTAACGTCAACAGGGACGATTGGGACCTCAAAGTACCAACAATGTTATGGGCGTATAGAACCACATGCAAAAATTTGACATGCCACACACCATTCAAACTAGTCCATGTTCAAGAAGCAGTAGTGTCATTAGAATTTTTAATACCCATTGTACGTGTAGCAGCTATCACACACATGACAAAACAAGGCACAGTACAGGAAAGACTGAATCGGTTACTGTCGATGGAGGAAGACTGAATCTTGGCAGGATTCCATCAACAAGTACAGAAAGCAAGAGACAAATCTTGGCACAACCACCACATCAAGAGGAAGACATTCAAGGAAGGAGATCTAGTATTGCTCTACGACAATAAATCGTTGCAGCACCCAAGAAAGTTGAGAATGCATTGGCTAGGACCATACGAGGTAAAATTTGTCATGGATGGAGGAGATGTAAAGTTAAGAGATTTGGTAGGTATAGACCTTAGAGGAATGATCAATGGGAGCCAGCTAAAGACGTACAAGGATAGTCAACCACCCACCGTGCAGTAAAAATAAAAAAGAAAAAACAGAAAACAGCCTAAAATAGCATGCAGCATGATGGACAAGCTGCATATGAAACATGAAGCCAACAAGGGAAAAGATAATGGCCATATCGAAAATGAAAACAAGCGGGAAAAGGAAATTTGGTGAAAGCAGGCTGACAGGACAACACAAGGAAGAGTTAAAGCAAGGTAAGGACGGATCACGGATGGGATGTCACATTAAACGTGCCAACCGGAGATGACAGAGTAGGCGTAATGGCAATTATGAAATCGTCATGGATGCATTGAACCCACAGTTATGGTGCATTAATCGCATGATGGAAGAAGCGTCCTCGACAAGCTTCATGACGAGCCCATACAACACATGAGCACAGAAGCAGTTAGTCTATTCGTGGAAGGAGAACAGAAAAAGAGCAACAATAGATAGAATGAACAGAGTAAGACCACAGAGGTCACTGATGCCATTCGAACTCAGCAAACATTCGAAAATCACCACTATGGCACCACCGAAGATCACAAAACTAGGCCAGACAGCCAGATCAACCAGGGTTCAGACTAGGTCATGGGGACCACTGGAAGAAAACGAGCAAAAGCCACTGGAGATTGTCGATATTGACAAAATCCTGTCACCAAAAAAAATCCCAGTATAGTCCATACCAATACTAGAGGAGATTCCGCAACCACAAGCAGAGGCCATGGAACAGGATACACCAGCAATGGTGCATGAGCCTCAGAACAAGGAAGAAGAAACTCACCAAGAAATACCACCGGAACATACCGAAGTAGCCATGGAAGTGGACAGAACGACACAACATCTGGGAGCAGAGGAGCAATAGGACGAAACGCAAGCACCCGGCTTAGGTCACCCAACTGAGGAGACCATTGAAACCACTTGGGCTTGGACAGAGTGGATGATAGGGGAACAACCAGGAGTTGTTGGAACTTCAAGCCAGCCAACATAGTAGGAGGACTGAGTTCAGATACCGATCTCACCTCGAAAGAAACCAGCTGCAGATATTGTGCTACCTCGCATACCAGAGGGAATACAGGTGGATCCGTAACTATTGGGTCACATCGGGAAGCTCAAGTATTCTGACCATGATGTAGCAGATGAAACCAAATATCCAGAGCTTGCACCGCATGTCTTTATGCAAAAAATAGTCATGAACCAACTTGGAGAAACTATCACTTAGCCACACCAGTGGGCAATTAGACTGGACATAACAGAAATTCTAGGATTGCTAAAGATACCACACTTTGGCAGAGGCCAATATGCGTAAGCACGGGTCAAGAAAATGTTATCAGCTATGCATGGAGGGGATATATGGCTAGACAAACCCGTTCCCATAACTGTCGAACTTATCGTGCAGATAATAGGCCTACCCACCCGGGGTATGGATCCCGCACTGATTTTGGATGATAAGTCCAAGGAAAAAACATTGGCAGAAGAGATGAAGAAGAAATATGGCACCGACAAGGGAAAAAGAGGCATTATAATCAAACAAATCAACAATGTCGCGATGCAATTGGGTGCAAAGATCTTAGCCTACAAACTGCTAAGAAAATGCCACAAAGACGAAGTACCAGCAGGAGTGATTGCTATTGCAGCTTAGTGCGTAGAAGGCACCTCCATGAGTTGGGTGCCATACCTATCAAACTTTTTCCAAGTAGACTGCAAAGACGCACAGGACACAGGTATGAAATTTCATTACTCATGGATGATCACTCTCATAGCTTTCATGGGATGGCGAGAACCATAACACACTGTCTTTTGTACCACACCATAGCTAGGAGGAGCAAGATATCGTGTCCTAAGATCCGCGCCACTAGCGAAGTATAAGAGGGAGAATGGAATAGTATTCTAAGCTTACCTACGGGAGATATAGGAAGCCATCATATGAGCATGGAGAATAACACCAGAGGCTGTCCCACGATACAGGGGCATCGACAATTTCTGGGCTAGGCGACAAGCCATGTGGATACAACCAAGGCAGGATCTGGATAAACAGTGGCTACAGATGTGCTACTGCATCACCGAGGGTGATAGTGACATGATCATTAGTGAATGGCCTGATGAATGGAGGATCCCAACCATACCCAGAGAAGTACTAGGACAAATAGTAGAAGGAGGGGTTGCGCAGACAGAAACACAACCTCCACAAATCCTAGTACCCAAGAAATGAAGAACGGGCCAAACCAGGTCGACTCAGGCAGATGACGACTCAAAGCAGCCAGGGACCCAAAAGGGGAGGACAGAAACCACTCAGCCGACCAATGGACAGTGTAAACTGGTTGAGGGAGCACAGGAAACCACATCAAACACCATCACACAGGAGCCAGGGGGAACTAAGAGACCAGTGATATAGGAAGTAGGTGCATGCAAGAAAATGAAGGCACAATGACCACCACCAGACTACACAATCACGGAGGATGATGGAGAGATGATTGCTATAATGGTCCAATACTGCCTCGTAGAGGATTTCGATCATGTCGTGCACCACAGGGATAAACTATAGAAGGAATTGACATAAATGGGACAGCTCCTTAAGAAATTCAAGGAAGCCCAGGTCATGAGTAGCAGTAGAGGCATAGAGCCATCGACCACACAGACCACAGAAAGGGTGGAGGTAGAAGAATGTGATCTAGTTCTTCCGATGCCACACACACATTCCATGGTCTACATAAAGCCTAGCATGCTGCAAATGGATGAAATTGTGGGACAGACACCACTGAAGGATTTGGCTCATATCCAATTGGTCTTGACACGGATTCCATCAAGGGAATTATACAAATTGCAAGTTAGTGTCAACCACACGATGCAGTCGCGAGCACATAAAAACTTAGTAAAGCTACAACAAGCAACAAAGAAGCAGGAAGCACTGGAAACAACTTATGCACAGGCCAAATCTGAAACTCAGGAGGAGAAAGAATGTAGAAATGAGCTAGAACATAGAGTGGAAGAAATTTTTGGGAAAATTCCAACCACTGTGCAAGGAAATGAACTCCCAGCCACATAAAAGATCGACCAGATTGTGCAGGAAATTGATCAATATTAGAAGGAGATCGAGACTCTTCGTGGACATATTAGACTGACAACTCCACTAGAAGTGAAGGAGCAAAGGAATCAAGAAGCAACAGTGCAACTGCAGGAGCTAGAAAAACTGGTTAGCATGGCAGTCGACTTGCTAGATAAAGCAGCGCAACTTTGGAAAAGGCTAGAAGAGGATCCATAGGTCCAACACTAGGACAAGGAGGAAGAGGGGATCACTGCAACGATCCAAGAAATCAAGCAGCGACAGAAGACCATACCAATTCCAGAATGGGTCAAGGGAACACAAGAGTTGAATAAGATACAAGCATAACTTATCACTACGTAAACATGGAAATAGGAGCAGCTGACTCAAATAGAACAGTTACAGGAACGGGTAGTAGAAGTACTTGCACAGGAAGAAGGATCCAGAACACAGATAGCACAGACCCAGCTAGAATGCACAGGACTAATGAGAGAGGAAGTGGCAGCTCAGATAGTCGACACCATCAGAAAGAAAACTGTGCAGGCACTGATAAAAGCAACAGAGTTGCAGGAACAGTTATAGACGATCACCAAGGAGATCAAGGAAGCATAAAGAAATTAGGTGACTCGGAATGAGTCACATGTCAGTGTTTGGGGCCTGTTGGCACTAGGCTAAAGGGGAAAGAAGAACAATCATGGGAAAGAAAGCGTGTATAAAACTGAAGTAACAACTGGCAAAAGAACAACATGCTCACATGAAAGAAAGTGTGCACAAAGGAATGTGACAGCTGGAGGAAGAATAGCATGCGCATGGGAGAAAGACCTAACGTAAGAAGGGTTATTGTTTTGGTAATATTTTGTAAAAGGCTAAAGAGCCTGAAATGTATAAATATAGATACGAAAGTATCATATAGGGTTTTTGTTTGTGTTGGTTTTTTGTTATTGTTATTGTTGTTGTTGAGGGTTAGGCTTTGGAGTTAAGTTTTGGAGACTGTAACCACGCAAGAGCGTAGGTGATATGTAATGTTTTTAGTTGTGTGAACCGATTTTGTAAGCTATTGAGAAAATAAGATACGAGGGAAGGTATATCTGAGGATTAAACCGCAGGCTATAGAGCCTGGTGCGATCTAGTTCGCCTCACATAGATCTTACCCAGTTTTGTGGAGAATTGTAAGTGTGCGGCACCAGAAATGCAGAAATTCCATAATAAAAGAGCCAAGAGCCAAATCTTTGTGGACGTAGCCCAGGAGGGAGTGAACCATAGTAATAGTTTCATAATGTGTTGAATGTATGCAGGTCTCTACTTTCTTTCAGCAATTAATGGTTAAGCTTGATGAATGAGTTAATATATTGTTATGAATCTGTTTATACTTTGCTGGAATCAAACTATGGGATATACGTAGGTGACTTCAAGGAATAAGTAGATTACAGTAACAGCTCATGGTACAGGGCTTTAATCAAGAAACCCCTATCCCCTACTCTGCCCTAGGCTGTAAACACATGAGTCTTACAGTCACCCATTTAAAGCTATCTTGGGTGAGACTACGCAGTACCTTCCGGGTGCTGTGTTGCCTTCTAGTTTACTAGGAGGGCTAATAGTTTTAGAGGATTTTTTGGAACCCTGAATGACATGAACCCTAGTTCAATAACTCAAACAACCCGAGAAGGGAAATAGTAACCAACAAGAACATGCATACATATTGTTGGGACTTAGTACATTGGGGATTCATTCATGCTGGCAATATGGCAATACAGGTTGGCATTGGCATTGACAATATTAACTCTACTGCATAATCATGACTAATATAGGGATACTAAGGCTACATATAGTTCAGACATGTTGATATTATGGTAAATATGATGACATTGACAGATGTGAAGAACATGATGGCCATTGATGAGACCTCTGCTTGCCAATGTTGGTGTTTTCCTATCCAAGTGTTCATATTGACTATCATATTACTGACCTTACAACATAGGTGTTTTCCAGTAGACCTCTGCTTGATAAATTATTCAAATATCTTTCAGAATCTTTAAGTACAGCGAGCCCCACATGCCTAGTAAAGGTTCTTGGTATTTATCAAGTTACTACAAAAGAATACAAAAGGTGGAAAAGAGATTAGGATGGATCTCACGACAATGGAGAATATTTTTCTTAGGAGGAATTACAGTGGCAATGACAGAAATAAGTATAAACAATTATTTCAGGACTTACTATGAGGAGGAGACTCTAAATTGTGATAGAATTATAAAGGATGGTTGTTATGAGATGAGTTGCATGCATTAAATCTTCAGTAAAAAAAAGGGTCAAGAGTTAGTCAATAAAATCATAATCCTTCTAGCATTGGAACAATGATTGCTATGGATCATGATCAGAAAGTTTCTATTAGTGTTATCATTGGAGCTGATCATATATCGTAGATCTGTTTGAAGCGAGTTGTTTGATGTTGCTGGTGCTCAATCAATGAAACCTACAATGGAATTGACTGTAAGACTAAGGTGAAGAAAATCCATATAATCTATTTGGTTAAAGTCTTGCTTGGAGTAAAGATGAAGTTCTAGAAATGGGCGGACTGGCCTTCATCTAGGCTATTGGAGACAAAATTATTGAGGGTGTGCATGCATTCAAAATCATAGATCGATCACCGCAATGCAATAATAATTCAGATCAATTTTCCCTTGTTGAGATGGAGGATTTGAAGGACGAAAAAAAAAATGATGTTACCAACCCCAGCGAAATGTCCAAGCACGTGAAGCTTCTCTAAATTACAAATCTGATGCCATGTGATCGATCTCATGTTGCTTATTGCATCAGGCATTTGAAGAAGTAAATTTCAGGCTTGCAAGAATGAATGCGAATTACATGGAAGAAGGCATGCAAACAACTATGGAAGCTATCCTTATGGTACAGGAACACAACCATCCCCACATATTGTTACCTCAAATTGGAAAAGGATGAGGCATTGGATGTTGGATACTGCCATAGTTTCTATGGGAAGGAGGAATTATTTCGTGGGGAAGAGAGGCTAGAGGAGTTTAAAAATGAAAACAAGAAGGCTCAACAACTGTCCAATCATGTGATCGATGGTGTTGATTAACCCAGTCATTGGGATTTATCCCACATGCTTAGTGCAAAATTTGTTTAAATGGTTTATAACCATAACTCTCTCCATAGAATATCGACGCATAGTGAAAGGGTATGGTGGGGAATCTGGGTGCTTGGAATTCACATGAAGACCACCATCCCGGAGCCCGGGATGACCTGTCAGGCCCCCTACCTTTTGGTCAAATCGACAATAACCGTTGGGAAAACNTATATATATACAGGATGTCATTCATATGGATTACCATGGGCTTAAGGTCTATTTGTTAATTCGGTTGGTGGAACCAACGAGTGAAAACTGTCTATTTAGTCAGAGTATTTGGCATAACACCAAGTCTGGAGGGTCACCAAATTTTTCTACCAAGTGTATAAATGTTCGGATGCTGAGACTGTTATTCCTATTGGAGTTTTGGCATACTGCCATTTATGGAGGTTCGCCAAAAAAACAAGTTAGAACCCTGCACAACACCACATATTTCATAGTCACGATTTGGAAAAATGACAGAGATCATTATGAACATGGATCACTCGAAGAAGATAGCAGAGGCTATATAAACCTCATCAGACCTGCTAAATGGTGTACACGTTGTCATAGTTTCTCCAAAATTAATAAAACTTGACAGTAACACAAAGAACATTAAGCTGCACGAAAACAAAAAAATACACAGTTAGATTGAATCTCAGTTAAATCAATTATGCATTAAAAGATGGAACTAAATCGATGAAGAATAATAATTGTGTTATGTTGATTAAATATTGACTAATAAGTGTGTTAGAATTAATCAATGGTCATTTAGATGAACAGATGTGATGGTTGTGAAGAGTTGTGTTGAATATTTTAAAGACTTATAAATATAATTGAGATGTGAATGAGATCATTTGACTATTGTAGAGACATTGAAGATCAAAATATAGAGAGATATAGGGAAACAATTATGATGTCCAGTGATTGATATAGAATACCTTTATTGGTATGTAGAAGATACATTGAATATCAGATGATAGAAGCAGAGAGAGGAGCAATCAAGATATAATACAAATGTTTTTGAGATTTATAAATTAAGGGAGGCAGGGAGGTGAAAGGGAAGGTTGGATCCTGCAGGGGAGTAGGTGCGTCCTTGTCAGTTGTAGCTGACTAAATAGGGGGATGAACCCTCCTACCAGTTGGATCTGGTGAACATGGGTGTGGGTGCATCTTGATCAATGGGTGTTGATCTAAGAGGAAGAACATCTTCCTTCTATGTAACTTGTAAAACATAATTTTGCATTTAATAGAAAAGTGTTTGTGGTTTTCCCAATTGGGTTCCATGATAAAATATTGTGTTAAATTATTGGTTGCATTAAAAAAATAAAAATTGATAAAATTCTCGTGTCACTGATTCACCCCCCCCCCTCTCAGTGACAGAATCTGGTCCTTCAATTGGTATTAGAGTGAGTCTCTTCACTAAAGGTTTAAATCACTTGAAGATAAATACACATCAGAATGGATCAACAGTTGAAGATGTCATTAAAAGTCCCCCTATTTTATGGTGAATACTATGTTTTCTGGAGTGTTAGAATGAAAATCTATCTGATGTCCAATGGACTGGAAGTATGGACATTAGTTGAAAAAGGATATGATGTTCCAAAAGTCACTCCCACAGAAGCATAATACAAGAAGAAATTTTGGGAACATGTAAAGGATTTAAACACACTACAAGTTGGACTAAGTAAGAAGATCCTGGCTAAAGTACTAAACTATAAAACTGCAAAACAACTCTGGGATAAATTGGAAACTATATATGCAAGAGATTCCAAGGTAAAGAGGGCCAAACTTCAGACTCTCAAAGAACAATATGAAGGTCTAAAAATGAAGGATGAATAAAATATCTCAGAGTACTTCGAAAGAGTTGATAATATTGTTAATGCAATCAGAGGTTTGGGAGTAGAAGTGTCAAACAATGAGTTAGTTGAAAATATATTAAAAACACTTCCTATGTTATATAATCCTAAAATGTCCACTCTTGAAGATCGAGAAAATCTAGATCTACTCACCATGGATGAATTGTATGGAATCCTCACAGCCTATGAGTTAACATTAGGTCATGAGAGTCTCCCAAAAGAAGAGGCACATTTCAAGGTGCTCAAGAAAACAAAAAATCAGAAGTGAAAACCTCAACCCAACCATCATGAAGAATCTAATGTAGAAGAAGCCAATTTTATTAAAAAACTTCAAAAAGGATCAGGGAGGTACAAAGGCAAGCTGCCTTTCAAATGTTTTAATTGTGGCAAGGTTGGCCACTTTGCAGCGAAGTGTCCCTATCCCAAGGAGGAACCTAAAGATGAAGAAGACACAAATAAACAATACAAGAAGAAGGGAAAACCCAACTACAAGAAAAAGTTTTACAAAGGGAAAAATAATTTTTACTCGAAAGAAGAAAACAATAGTTCATCAGATTCTAGTGACAGTGACGATGATGAAGTCCTTTTTCTAGGTATTGAAGAGCCTAATGAGATAGAAGAAATTGAGCATGAGGAAGACTCAGAAGACGAAGCAGAGGTTAATATGGAAGAAGAACTTCTCAGTGCCTTGGATGAATTAAGAATATACAAAAAAAGATATAGATGGTTGAAAAGTTTTGTAATTGAAAAAAAGGAAAAACACGAACATAAAGAAAAAGAGATGGAGAAACTAATGAGAAACCTGAAAAACTAAATCCTAGAAGAAAATAGGATGGAAGAAAGTCTAGAAAAGACACTTAAAAGAGAAATAAATAACATGTGAAAGAATGGAGGTAGAATTAGTTCACCTAAGAAAAGAACTTGATGAAAAAGTTACTCAAACAAGATATGAAAATAGCTCTAAAATCTTGGATAAGATTTTTACCACACAAAGGGATTCAAGTAACAAAAATGGAGTAGGTTATTCTCAAGAATAAAACCAAGTTAACTCAAAATCTTATGCAGTTTCTCTCCTTATTACATTCAAGAAGAAAGATGAAGAAAAGACAAGTAATGATCAGAACTCTAGAGGACTACTTACACCCATCAAGAAGGGATATAAGACAACACCAAAGAAGGTTTATCAAAACAGGTATCCTCACATTTTCTTTGGTTATTGATTTGCATGCTTTAATTTCGGATGAAAAGCTATGAATTGTAGAGCATATGGAAGGAAAAACTTAAGGGTTAAGAACTATAACCTTGAATATAACCAAACAGTAGATCAAGTTAAAATAAAAAATTATAACTCCTTTGCACCTCTTCAAGAAGGGAACCTAGAATGCTTCATATCATAATTATGGACATAAAGCAAGTAGTTTCATATTAATGGAAGTCTCAAAAAAACCAAAGTTCATTAGAGAGCAAAAGAAGCTTTGGAAAGAAAAAAAATCAAAAGAGGAATGTCTTATTGCCTTGAAACCACAAGATAAAGAAGATATCTGGTATGTTTACAGTGAGTGCTCAAAACATATGACAGGAAACAAGGACAAGTTTTTGAACTTAAAGAAAAAAAAGGGTAAAGTTACATTTGGTGATAATGCTTCAGGTAACATGCTTGGGAAAGGCACTATGAGTTTGGGAAAAGATAAACCCAAGGATGTGTTGCTTGTTGAAAAAATGAAACCTATCCTATTAAGTGTCAACCAAACCTATGATCAGGGGCACATTTTCATCTTTGATTCCCAAAAATGTGAGATTAGGAGAGAGGAATCAGGAAAATTGGTTGGTATTGCTCCTAGAACTATCAAGAATGTATATATACTAAATACAAAATTGAATGAGGAGTGTCACATAAATTTAGTAGATGAAAGTTGGCTATGGAATAGAAGGTTGGGGCACATTAACTTTGACAGTTTATTGAAAGTCAACAATCTTGGGGCAGTAAGAAACTTGCCAAAGATCACAAAGCCCTCAAATCCTATGTGTAGACATTGTCAACTAGGGAAGCAAACTAGAATAAGGTTCAAAACAAAAGAATACTCTACCTCAAAACCTTTAGATCTTGTTCACACAGACCTATGTGGACCTACAAGGGCCAAGAGTTTGCAAGGAGAGTCCTACTTTATGTTGTTCATTGATGATTTTACTATAATAGGTTGGGTATGTTTTCTCAAGGAAAAATCATAAGAACTTAACAAATTCAAAGCTTTTAAGACCCTTGTTGAAAATGAAAAAGAGACAAAAATCAAATGTCTTAGATTAGACAAAGGTGGTGAGTTCACCTCAAAAGAGTTTGATCTCTTCTGTGAAACCCATGGAATAAAAAGACAATTCTCTACTTCCATAACACCTCAGCAAAATGGGATTGCTGAGAGAAGGAATAGAACAGTCCAGGAGGCTACAAGGACTATGCTCAATGAAGAAAAATTATCTGATGGATATTGGATGGAAGTTGTAAGCACATCAATATACATATTAAACAAAGGTCAGCTCAATATTAATAGTAATAAGACCCCTTATGAACTATGGTTTGGGAGAGCTCCTTCGGTAAAATACTTCAAGGTCTTTGGAAGTAAGTGTTACATCAAAAGGCTTGATGAGAATATCATAAAATTTGATGCTAGATATGATGAAGGAATCTTTCTTGGATATGCTTCTACCAGGAAATCATACAAATGATACAATCTTAGATTACATAATATTGTTGAGAGTGCAGATGTCAAGGTGGATGATTTAAAATCAATAAGGATCAAACATCAAGAGACCATACTTGACAATGAAGATGAAGATGATGATGAATAAGTTGGTACACAAGCAGAAGAAGTAGAAGAGAATAAACAAGAAAAGGAAGATATACAAGAGGATGATATGGATACTAGTGAATACGAGGAAGATATTCGAGAAGAAGAGATAAGAGAAAAATCCCCAAGAAGAGACACAAAGACACCCTCAAGAATAACTCAAAAGAATCATCCTGGAGAACTGATCATTGGAAATAAAAGAAATGGAGTGCAGACAAGAAGGCAATTGTTGTATCAGACGAAAATAGCACTTTTGTCACATATTGATCCCATCTCAATCAAAGAGGCATGCAAAGATGAGAAATGGGTCAATGCTATGAATGAAGAATTGGACCAAATTGAAAAAAAAACAAACTTGGGAACTAGTTCAAAGACCAAAAAATAAGAATGTCATTGGAACTAAATGGGTGTATAAAAACAAAGTGAATGAGAATGGGCAAGTAATCAGGAACAAAGCTAGATTGGTATGTAAAGGGTATGCTTAGGTTGAAGGGGTAGACTTTGAAGAAACCTTTGCACCTGTGCCCAGATTAGAGGCAATTAGGATGTTCTTAGCCTTTGCCAGCTACAAAAAATAAAGTATACCAAATGGATGTTAAGTCAACATTTCTCAATGGAAACTTAGAAGAGGAAGTCTATATTGAGTAACCAAAAGGATTTCAATTAACTAATAAAGGAGACTATGTCTGTAAAATAAAGAAAGCACTCTATGGGCTAAAACAAGCACCCAGAGCATGGTATGCAAGGCTAGAATCTTATTTACAAGTACAAGACCTCATAAGAGGATCACTAGACAAAAATATTTATTGTAAAATTGTTGGTGATAGCATGATTATTGTGGAAGTATATGTTGATGATATTATATTTGGGAGTGATAATGAAAAAATGAGTAAGGACTTTGCTAGGAGGATGCAGCAAGAATTTGAAATGTCCTAGCTTGGTGAGTTGAATTTCTTTATCCATTAGTCCAAGTATGTTAAAGATATGCTTAAGAAATTTCAGTTAGAGGATTGCAAACCTGTTTGTACACCTATGATAGTTGGATGCAAACTAAGCAAGGAAGATGACTCAAAAGCTGTAGATCCAAAGCACTACAAATCAATGATTGGGAGTTTACTGTATGTAACAGCTTCCAGACCTAATGTCAAGAAAGTTGTTGGGATGGAGGCTAAATTCCAAGTAGCACCAAAAGAGAGCCATGTTCAATCCGTGAAAATAATCTTTTGGTATTTAAAAGGAACCATAGATCTTAGTTTGTGGTACCTTAGCAAGGATTCATTCTCTTTAAATGCCTATTCAGATGTAGATTGGGCAGGTTGTGTAGATGACAAAAAAAGTACAAGTGGAGGAGCATTCTTCCTGGGAGAATCATTGGTAGCTTGGATAAGCAAGAAACAGTCCTCAATTTCTATTTCTACCATTGAAGCTGAGTATATTGTAGCAACAAAATGTTGCACACAAGTGGAATGGATGAAACAAACCTTAAAAGAGATAAAAATAGTGTTTGAAGAAACCAATACTATCTATTGTGATAATACAAGTGCTATAAGTCTCTCCAAGAACCCTGTCCAACACTCCAAATCAAAACACATTCCAATAAAATATCATTATCTAGGAGATCAAGCTGAAAATAAGAACATTAAATTGGAATATGTCCCAACACAAGAACAAGTTGCTTATATTTTCACTAAACCATTAAGCAGAGATGTATTTTAATATCTCAGGAAAAGATTGGGAGTAGTCCCTCTTCCAATCTAATCTCTCAAGAAAAAATGCATCAATTGGCATCAAACCAAGGGGAGACAGTGATCAAAGTCAGGGGGAGTCATTCAATCCTTTTCCCTTGATGTCAAAGGGGGAGAAATGAAAATAGTATTTCCATCAATGCCAAAGGGGGAGATTGTTGGAAATATGGCAGTACAGGTTGGCATTGATGGCATTGGCATTGAAAATATTAACTCTATTGCATAATCATGACTGATATAGGGATACTAAGGCTGCATATAGTTCAAACATGTTTATATTATGGTAACTGTGATGACATTGATAGATGTGAAGAACATGCTGGCCATTGATGAGACCTTTTTCAAGATACCAGATATATAAAATATGCAGAACAGAAACGAAATGCTAGAAATGACAGAATAACAGTAAAATATCTAGCATAATCTTCACAATACACAGAAATGATATAAGAAATAGCAACAGAAATAGCACTTTGAATTAGATAGCAATGTTTACAGGCCTCTTCGAGGGGGCAACCTCCAATCGAGCAGCGCTCTGTTACAATAATCTCCAAGCTAGGGTTCTCATACCCTCGACTCCTATTTATACTAAAAAGAAGCATCTAGAGGAAGATCCTTCTAGAAGCAGAAGCTTCTATTAGGTCTTCTTACATCCGCCTTATTCTATTTTATTGAAAGGTCTTATTAATATTGACCTTTATTACATCCGAATACATTAATCTACCTATGTGCGGGTTAGGACCTTAACATGTCCGCCCCCTTAAAAACAACCTTGTCCTCAAGGCTTGATATGTGGAAAATGCTGCAGAATGTTAGCTGGTTCCCAAGTGGCATCTGATGGAGTCATATCTTTCCATTGTACGAGCACTTCCTTGATGGTTCGCTGACGCAGGCGACGCTCCCTATGGTCCAAAACTGCTTCTGGTTGTAGCCAAATGGATCCTTCTTCTGCTAACTCTGGAAGGTTGGTTTGAAGTTGGCACCTGGTTCCAATCACCTTCTTCAAGCAAGAGACATGAAAAACAGGATGTAGCTTCGACTGACTGGGCAGAGCTAACTGATATGCAACTTGTCCCACACGCTTTAGAGCTGTGTAAGGGCCATAGAATTTGGGTGCTAGCTTCTGACATTGCTCGGCCTTGAGCGAAGTTTTCTTATATGGTTGCAACCGCAGAAACACCTGATCCCCTTCTACAAATTGTCGTTCCGAGCGACCTTGATCTGCTTGCTGCTTCATTCTGTTCTGGGCCATGACCAAGTTCTCTTTAAGGGTACGAAGGATATCTTCTCGGACTGTAAGTGCTTGGTCGACTGCCTGGAACTTCGAGGTACCCGGTAAGTATGAGAGAACTGACGGTGGCTTCATGCGAGTGGTTGTATGGTATGTAGTGTTGTACCACCATTCGGCAAGGGGTAACCATTGAGCCCACTGGTGTTGTTTTTCTGATGAAAAGCACCTCAAATAGGTTTCCAAACACTTGTTGACGACTTCCGTTTGACCATCTGTCTGGGGATGATAAGCTGAGCTGAGATGCAATTGTGTGCCTTGAAGCTTAAATAGTTCTTGCCAAAAATTGCTTGTGAAAGTTGGGTCTCGGTCAGAAACAATAGAGTTTGGCATACCATGAAGCTTGAAGACCTGATCCATGAAAATTTGGGCCACCGTGGAGGCAGTAAATGGGTGGGGAAGAGCACAAAAATGGGCATACTTGGAAAGGCGATCGACCACCACCATTATCACTGATTTATTCCCTGATTTGGGTAAGCCTGTAATAAAATCCATAGATATATCCTTCCAAATATCAGGGGG
>ML814304.1:0-15191 GCA_009831015.1 Picea engelmannii | reverse complement strand
ACATAGTTAGATTGAATCTCAGTTAAATCAATTATGCATTAAAAGATGGAACTAAATTGATGAAGAATAATAACTGTGTTATGTTGATTAAAGATTGACTAATAACTGTGTTAGCATTAATCAATGGTCATTTAGATGAAGAGGTGTGATGGTTGTGAAGAGTTGTGTTGAATATTTTAAAGACTTATAAATATAACTGAGATGTGAATGAGATCATTTGACTGTTGTAGAAACATTTAAGATCAAAATACAGAGAGATACAGGGTAGTAGTTATGATGTCCAATGATTGATATAGAAGAACTTCATTGTCCTGCAGAAGATACATTGAAGATCATATGACAGAATCAGAGAGAGAAGCAGTCAAGATATAATACATAAGTTTTCCATATTTATAAATTAAGGGAGACAAGGAGGTGAAAGGGCAGGTTGGAGCTTGCAGAGGAGTAGGTCTGTCCTTGTCATTTGTAGTTGAATAAACAAGGGGGATGAAGCCTCCTACTAGTTGGAGCTGGTGTGGGTGAATCCTAATCAGTGGGTGTTGATCTAACAGGAAGAAAATATTCCTTCTATGTAAGTTGTAAAACATAATTTTGCAGTCAATAGAAAAGTGTTTGTGGTTTTCCCAATTGGGTTCCATGATAAAATATTGTGTTAAATTATTTATTGCATTAACAAAAGAAAAATTGATAAAATTATTGTGTCACTGATTCACCCCCCCCTCTCAGTGACAGAATCTAGTCCTTCAATTCCATCATAATTCACTCACTCATTCAATTGTCCTTTGTACCTTCCTGTCATTGTACTTATACCTGTACCCATAAGTGTACCCAGACCGATATCTATATCTATACCTAGTTAACTTGGGAGCTGGACTGAAGAGGCGAGTTGTTAGGCCTGTGGGATACTG
Organism: Picea engelmannii; assembly: GCA_009831015.1. NCBI lineage: Eukaryota > Viridiplantae > Streptophyta > Pinopsida > Pinales > Pinaceae > Picea > Picea engelmannii. The sequence goes on along the minus strand of ML814304.1, from coordinate 14,283 downwards.
AAGAGGAAGATTGTTAGGGCCGTGAGCAATTCTCTCTAGGTGAGAGAATTGTTGGGAATTTATTTCCCAAAGGAGCCAAACTGCAGCTATAGGGATTTGAGACTTCATGTCCGGCCTATTGTTGAAGCCTTGGAAAGGAAGTGGGGTAGCCGAAGGACTGTCGATCAATGAAGGGGCACAATTCCTGGGGTGGGATAGGAATGTGGGGAATGAGGAATTGTAGGTTGTTAGTTCGAGTTGGCACCTGTGATAGAGTTTTTCCTATTGTCTAAGATACGTCATACTTGTTAGGAATCCCTTTACCCGGGTGGAGTTTAGTCCCATCTCGGGGGTGACCCAATACTGAGAGTGATGAGTAGTGTGGTCTAAGGCTGGGAGGTTCGTGGAAGTTCAGTACGCAGTTGGTGATATGTTTACCAAGATAAGTCTCCATTTTGTATTAAATTACATGTTGCATTATTATGTATGTGTTTATTTGTATGGTTTTTTCCTGTGTGTGTTGCATGTGTATTTTTATTATTATTCTGTATAAATATGTGCATTCAAAGAATGTATTTGTCTGTTTTAAGTTTTATATATAAAGTTCTGCAGGAGTTTCTATGTGTGTATGTTTTAATTTTGTATACAGTTCAAATTTGTTTATGTATCATAGCCTAGTTGGATGTTGGGGATGATACATTCCTCTTCTGAACAACCATGTTATCAGGATGACCATGACTCTTCCCATTACCAAGGACCTCATACTACCCACTTTTCTCGAGACCTCTGCCCTCCTAGAATTGAGGTGAAAAAATTTGATGGATCAGATCCTACAGGCTGGGTCACCCAAATGGAACATTATTTTTCTTTTCATGGAATTACTCATGATTTAGTCAAGCTTCGTTATGGTGTCCTACATATGGATCCAGAATGATGGCAATGGTGGCAATGGAGAAAAAATGCATGCCAAGGGTATATTGCTTGGACATAGTTTGTGGACGAACTTTATGACCACTTTGACTCTGACACCCACCATTTAGGGAGTTTGACCAAGTTAAAGTAGTCTAGGAAAATGGAAGACTTTATTGTCATATTTGAGCACTTGGATTTTAGGACGGAGGGCATGTCAGGTGATTTCTTTAGGTAATGCTTTATCAGTGGCCTCAAAGATGAAATCCATGCCCATTTTCTCATGGCACACCCCTAGACTTGGTTGGAAGCTACTCAATGAGCCAAGGAATCCCAACAAATTGTATCCTACCAGACCTGGAAACCCCCCTTTCCTCCTCTCCCTAAACCCACCATTTTTTCCCCTCCTGCAATCCCCTTAAGATCCAGAAATTAACCAGGACTGAAATGGCTCAACGTCAACTCAAGGGTCTTTGTTATAATTGTGATGAAAAATATTTTTCTGAGCAGAAGTGTAAGGATCAAAATCGTTTTATGTCTATGACTGAGGATGTTTCTGAAGAAGATGTTGTTTTTCTACTTGTGGAGGAACTACCACCACCATCTGACCTCATCCCACCCTCTGACCCACCATACATTGACTCGGTGATTTCACTTAATGCCCTCATTGGATTCTCTACTCTTGAGACTCTCAAATTAATTGGTTACATAAAAAATAGGAAAGTCATCATCCTTATGGAAAGTGGTAGCACCCATAACTTTATTCATCACCACTTTTCCCAAGAATTCAATTATTACATCCGTGCAGTCAATAATTTTCAAATCATGATTTCCAATGGAGGTTCCATGAAATGTGGGAGACGATGTGAAAATGTGCGACTCCAAATTGTTCAGTATCACCTGAAATCCTATATGTTTGCTATAGACATGGGTGGTTGTGACATTGTTCTTGGTGTCGAATGGTTACACACTCTAGGCCTCATTCTCATGGATTTTTAGGAATTAACCATGCAATTCCAATTGCACCCAATTGCATCTCAGCACTGCCTATCACCCCCAGATGGATGGTCAGACTGAATTTGTCAAGAAGTGTTTGGAAACATATTTGAGGTGTTTTGCATCTGAGAGGAAAAATCAGTGGGTTCAATGGTTACCCCTAGCTGAATGATGGTACAACACATCTTACCATACAACTACTCGCATGACTCCTTTTGAAGCATTTTATGGCCAAAATCCCCCATCAGTTCTCTCCTATATGCCAGGGGTCTCGAAGGTTTAGGAGGTTGAAAAAAATATTATAGTTCGCAAAGATATTCTTCGTGTCCTCAAAGAAAATTTGTTCATGGCTCATAATCACATGAAGCAACAAGCAAATCAAGGTCGTTCCGAACGCCATTTTGTTGAAGGGGGCCAGGCATTTCTTCAACTACAACCTTATAAGTAGACTTCACTCAAATATCAACACTGTCAGAAACTTGCACTCAAATTTTATGGTCCTTATACAGTGCTCCAACATGTGGGATCGGTGGCCTATTAGTTAGCTCTACCCAGAAAGTTGAAGCTCCATCCTTTATTTCACGTTTCCTTCTTAAAGAAGTTTATTGGAAATAGGTGCCAAACTAAAACTAGTCTCCCTGAGTTGGATGAAGAAGGTTCCATATGGTTGCAGCCACAAGCAGTTTTGGCCTAGAGAGAGCGTCGTCTCCATCAGTGTACCATCCAGGAAGTGTTAGTCCAATGGAAATATACACCTTCAGAAGATTCCACCTGGGAGTCGGCCACCATTCTACAACAATTCCCTCATTTGAAGCCTTGGGCACAAGGATTTTCTTAAAGGGGGAGGGAATGTTAAGGACCTAACCTCCATAACCCCTCACATAGGTAGAATAATATAATTCCATTTAATAAATTCCAATATTAATAAGGCCTAGAAATAAGGAAGAATAAGTCAAATGTAAGAAGACCTAATAGAAGCTTCTACTTCTAGAAGGATCTTCCTCTAGATTGTTCTTTTAGATAGATAGATTTAGTATAAATTGAAGTAGAGGGTATGGGAAATCTTGTCTTGGATATTATTGTAATAGAGCTCTGCTCTGTTGGAGGTTTCCCCCTCGAAGAGGCAAGTGAACATTTCTATCAATAGTCAAAGTGCTCTTTCTGGTGTTATTATGGTATTATTCTGGTATTGTTCTGATTATATCATTGTTTCTCTGCCATTTCTAGCTAAAATATTTATGTTCTCCATACTATTTTATATATGGAATACTACACACTGAATCTTTTCTTCCTTATTTTATCTTCCATCCATTTGTCTCATCAATTGTCACATTGATTCTTTCCACTATTCTATTGAGTCTTAGATTGAAGCATTTGTATGCTTTGCTTTTGCTTGAGTACCCAACCAATATGCCTTTATCAACTCGAGAGTCAAATTTTGCAATCCTACCATCTTCTCTTTTGGTATAGAACTTGCTTCCAAACAATCTGAAATGATTCACTTTTGTTGGTATTTCCTTTCATAGCTCGTAGGGAGTCTTATCACTATTATTTATGAGCATTCCCTTGTTTTGGATATGAATTGTTGTATGTAATGCTTGTACCCAAAATATGTCTTTCAACTTGGAATCTTTCAACATGGTTCTATCCAGTTCTTGTATTGTTTTGTTCTTCCTTTTGACAACTCCATTTTGTTGAGGTGTCCTGGATACTAAGAACTATCTCTTTATCCCATGTTCACTGCAAAAATCCATGAATTCCTTTGATGTAAATTCTCCTCCATTGTCTGATCTCAAACACTTGATTTTCGATTTTGTCTCAGTTTCAACCATTTCCTTGTATATATTGAAGTGTTCAAATGCCTCTGACTTCTTCTTGAGAATTTAAACTACATTCATTCTTGTGTATTCATCAACCAATAGCATAAATTATTGCTCACCATTCAATCCATTTTTTCTTTTTGGTCCACATAAATCAGTATGTATAATCTCTAGTGGTTTTGTTGTGGAGTACTCTTTTGATTTGAACTTAGTCCTGGCTTTTTTTCCCTGTAGACAATGCTTGCATAGAGTATTTGTTGGCTTCAATATCTCAAGAATTTCTCTTAATGCTTCCTTTCTTCTAATTTTGACAATATTATCAAAATTTGTGTGACCCTTTCTTTTGTGCCAGAGGCAACTTTCATCTTCCTTTCCTAAGAAACATTTTTTAGTTCCAATTTCATTTAGTACATATATTTTGCTTGAATTTCTTATAGTTGTAGCCACCAACTTGCCTAATATTTATTTCCTTGTCTCGCATTTCTCTGAGTCAAACACACATCTGTGTCCTTGACCACACATGTGACTTACACTTAGTAGATTGTGCTTCATGTCTTCGACCAGTAGAACATTTTTTGCCTTAGCATCCTTGCTTCCAAGATTGATTGTACCTCTTCCTATAATTTTGGATGAATTGTCTTTGCCAAATGAAACTGATTCATATCTTTCCTTTTTCAAAGTTAGAAACATGTCCTTATCACCTGTGATATGCTTTGAGTACCCATTGTCAACATACCATCCACATTTCTTGTGTTGATTTTGTAGAGCAAGCGTGCATTATTTAGTGTTGAATTGATCCTACTTCCTTATCCATATCCTTTGTGGTTCCTACTTATGATTGTTGATATTCTACTTTGGTTCCCTTGGAGGAATAGTCTGTCTACAATATTTGGTCATGTGATCAAAATTGTTGCATTTGTATCATTCTACTTCATCACTCAAGGATTCAAATTTTTTGTATTTTCTACTATGTGCTTCATGAGGCCTTCTTGGATAACCATTTCTTGTGTAGCCTTCATAGTTTCTTATGTTCTTGGTATTTTCTCTACAATTCACAGATTTGTGCCCAAAATTATTACATGAATAACATAAACCAAGAAAAAAAGTTTGATACTTGGGGGTGGAAGATATTTTGAATGGTGCTACTCTTTTGAATCCTTATTCTTTTTGAGGTATTTCCATTGATGGCTACTGTTGATTCTGAATTATGAATCTTCTAGGTGGTGCAATGTCTATATGATCTTATTCTTGGATCTTCTTTCCCTCTTCCCTCTTAGGAGTACCTCTAACAATTTATGCATAACTTCTTTGTTCTATTTCTTGTTCTATTTTCTTGGAGATTGAGCCTTTCTCTCTCTGGTTGTATCCAATGTCGGATCTATCATAGTATGGCCTTTGACTGCTAATGATATCATCTAATATTTTGGTGTTGTTCTACTGCATATATTTCTTCTGAAGGTCTTTTCTTAGAGTGACTATTTCTTCTTCCAAACTTTCAATCAACTTCTCCTTTTCATCCAACAGACCTCTAAGTGTTTCTTCAATCCTTTTGTTCTCTTCTACCTGAATTTTTAACTTTGTGATTATTTGCTCGACTTCTTCTGAGTTGGAATTCTGAGATCCTTCTTTCCTCTTTAGTTCTACCTTAAGTGACTTGATTTTATTTCTTTCATTCCTTATATCTTCTATGGAACTGATTAATTATTCTCTAAGATCATCTTTTCTTTCTTATTCAGAGTCTTCTTTGGAATATTATACTTCCATGAAGAGTAATTTTTATGTATCATTGTCACTATCTTCATCCTCGTCTGAAGAGGAACTGTCTTCATTGGTGCAGAGACTTTTCTTGAAGAATTTCTTTTTGTTTCTTCTACCCTTTTGATTTTTCTTTTTCTTTCTAGGGTCTTCTTCTTCATCACTTTCCTTATTCTTAGCATGAGGGAATTTAGAATAAAAATGACCAATACCTCCACAACTAAAACATTTCAATGGAATCATACCTTTGTATTTTTCGGTTCCTCTTTTCAACTTTATCACGAAGTTATCCATTTATTCATATTCCTCTGAATCATTGTTGCAGCTACAAATTGGCTTTGACTTTGGCTTATGTTTGTTCTTCTTTGTCTTCTTGGATTCCTTGAATGCTACTTCCTGCGTGACTGGGTTCTCTTGCTCTGTCCTCATTTCATAGAATGTGGGTATCCCATGTATCTTATCCATGTTCAAAGTATCTAGGTCCTTTCTTTCTTCTAGGGATGAAATCTTTCGGTCAAATCTCATAGGTAGAGACCTTAGTACCTTTTGAAAAATGACTAGTTCCTTCATCTCTTCTCTCAAACCTTTAATAGTGTTTACTATTTCATCAACTTACATAAAGTAGGTTTTAATGTCTTCGTCTTCCTTCATCTTCAATTGTTCAAACTTAGCTATGAAGGTTTGTAGTTTATCTCCCTTGACTTTGTCATCTCCTTCATAAATATTTTGAATCTTATCCCAAAGATCCTTTAAGAAATCGCAATACATAACCTTAACAAATACTAAATCAACAAGACTATTTAGAATAGTACCTTTAGCCTTTGAGTTGTTTTCTTCAAGTTTATTTCCATCCTTGTATGTTGGGGGAGTGATTGGTGCTTTGTATCCATATACTAATTCTCACCATACATCAGATCCTTGTGTCTGTAAAACATTTTTCATTCTTATACTCCAAAACGCATAATTCTGATCGTCAAATATTGGTTCTCCAATCTTAGCATATTTGTTATGAGGAAAATCTCTCTATGTCTAGGGGAAAACCACAACAGATGGAATGAAACCTAGAAATCAACTCTAAGCTCAAGTATGTTGTATAAATTAAATACTAACAAGAGAAGGATAGAATCCTACCTCGTTTGGATGTCCAAAGAAGACCACCATTGAGCACACAACCCAAAGATTTATACCTACAACTTATCTTCAACAACCAAGATACGTAAGCATGCGGTAATGATATATAATTTCAGCATGTAAAACAACATAATCCATTAACATACATAACAAATACACCCATGGAAAGAAATACAAATATTTGCAAGATATCAATTGGATGAGAAAAGAGTATTTCTATTAATGTAATCAACATAAGTGCATAGGTGACAAACTTTTGTAGCAACACATATCAGAACCAAGAAACCAAGTCCCTCTAGTTGGGCCTCCACCATTTCAATCCTCCACCAAGGCAAGCTCACATGTAGGAGTCAATGAGGTTCTCCATCACAAGATAGGAAAAGCTTAGGGGTTGAACACAAAAAGTTCATACTTTCAAGGACAAAGGGATGCAGACTCAATTGAGGTGAAATTTCTCTAGAGTGTCTTTGATATCTATGATGTATTGGATGTCTTCAAGGCTTGTATATGGCTCAATTTATAGCCTCCAAATGGAATTGAAGGGTTGAGTCGGAGCATTTCCAGTATATGGAAGGTCAAGGATCATAGATCTCGTGACATGACACGGATATCCGACACAATTTTAATTTTTTGAGAATCAAACCCATTATACGCGGGTTGTAATGGAGCATCCCATGTACATACGTGAGCTGCATAACTGGAAGGTCGCGTACATGTATAAAAATGTGTATTTTAAGATCTGGAGTGATAGAAAAAAGGGGAAATGATCCAGATTTATGAGAGAAATGAAAGAAATAACAGACTAAATACAATAACATAGAGATACGAAGAACAACAATAGATATCCAGTGAACAATAACTTATATTGAATAAATAAAATAGCCTGAAACTGTAAAACTGCAGAGCTGAAAACAACTTGCTCGAATGGTGGTAGTTATCTATGAGAAGATGTTTGGCTGTTGCATGCATCCGTCTGAGCAGAATGATTACAATGAGGCTCCAGAGGCCTTTTTAACATTAATAATGAATTCCAAAACCCTAGACATAAAAAAAACTACCCCTAGGAGATGAAATGCCAAAAGTTATGTGAGCCCCGATGGGTAAGTTGGTACCTCAACTTCCAGGGGTTGTAACTTTTGCATATGAACTCCGTTTTAGGTGCGCGATAGCTTGTTGGAAAGGTATTTTTGAGAACTACACATTAAGTTGTCAAATTTTGCCTTTATCTATAGGTTGACTGTGGAAATCCAAAAAAACACTGTTTAGTGCCCCAAAACAGACCTGGAAGTACATAAATATGTACTAACATGAAAAATTCCAAAATAAGCCAGTTGGATTAGGTGGGAGGTCACCAACATCCACCTAGAAGTTGTGTAGGGATTCAAACAACCCCAGAAGTGTAGAACCCACAATTACAAATAATTACAGAAGAACGCATTAAACTAACAATTGTTAAGAGGAGCCAGTTGGAATAGGTAGGTGGCCACCAATATCCACCTGGATAGTCCTACCCCCTTAGGAAGCAATAATATCCATTATGTTGAGTGTCCCCATCAGGTGAGGAAACTTCTACTAAATTTGGCCCCAAATGAGCCACTTGCCTTGGTGTAGGAGCTTCCCTACCTTGACAACCTGATAAAGATGGATCCTCCGCTTGCAACTGCCCTTGACCTGTGTGTCCACTATCTGATCAGTGCAGTCCTATTCCATGCAGTTAGGGTGGAGCTCTGTTGGTGTCAACTATTATCTCTAAGGTATCCAATAATGTTGGAAAATATGGCCAAAGGAGGTCCACATTCAACACTAGGTGCAAGCCAAGGAAGGGTGGAGTGTTGATCTCAAAATCATTGCTACCCACAGCCTTGGTGATAGTGTAAGGCCCATAGCAAAGTGAGCAGAGCTTCTTATGGGGCCCTATAAGGTGCTCTTTCTACAAATGTAACTAGACCTTCTCTCCCACTTGAAACTGGTGTGGTACCTGGTGTTGATCATGGCATTGCTTGTACTTAGCATTGGATTTCTGCAAAATCTCATGGACTTGTTGGCGGATGTGTTGAATTCGCTCAATGAATCTAGTGGCTTTGTCGACCTTAGACTGAACATGGAAAGATTATACCTATGTGGTTGCAAGAGGTAGTGCAACATCAATGGGACCCAAGGGTTGGAATCACAACCCCACTTGAAATGGGCTATGGCCAGTGGAGCTATGGAGAGCCATGTTGTAGCTATGTTGAACATAGGGAAGAGTCTCATCCCATGTATGTGGATGCTTAGAGTTGTAAATGTGCAGTATGTGCATAATCATTTAATTGACGACCTTTGTCTGGCCATCAGTTTTGAGGTGGAAAGCAGTGGATTTAGTGATATTGGTGTCCAACAATAACTAAAGACTTGACCAAAATGTGTTGAGAAAACTACTATCCTGATCTGAGGTGATTGTCTATGGTATCCCAAAATGGACCCACACCCATTCGAAGAAGAGATTAGCAGTATTTGCTGCTGTGATGCTCTTCTTGCAGGCTGTGATAATGGCGATCTTCAAAAACCAATAAACCACCACAAATACATAATGATCATCATGCTCGGTGGATGGAAGTCCATACATGTAGTCCATCGAGATAGATTCCCAAGGCCTCTCGGGAGTAGGAAGAGGGGTGTATAAGCCTTGCTTCTTGATGGTTGTCTTGGAAATGGCACAGGAAGTGCAAGATCTTATATACTTGCTGACATCTTGTCAAATCTTTGGCCAATAAAAATGTTTCTGTAGAATGACTACAATTTTCTCCATGACAAATGTCTTGACATCCGATTGTAATGAGCCTCCCAAATCATCTTTGCACGCTCTCTTGTGGGAACACATAGGTGGCCTAGATGACATAACAGTCCATCTTGGATGTGAAAATCGGTGACATTCGCTCTTGTACCCAAGAGATGATAGGTGGTGGGGAAGTCAGGGTCACCCTAATAAAGTTGGGGCCACTCAGATGCGTCATGCCCATAGGAATGGATCATTGTGGTGAGTGCAGCAACAAGAGGGCAACTGATGAAATTAGTGACACAATTTGTGCTCCCTGTTTTATACTTGATGTTGATATGGAACTGTTGTAGGTATGTGGACCACTTTTGATGGTGATCGTTATGCAAATTTCCCTGTGTCTGTATGAAATGCATAGGCTTGTGATCAGTGTGGATGATTGTCTCCTTTCCCAGAATGTAATGTTTCCATTGAAGGCATGCTTTCACAATGGAATACATTTATTTGTCATAGGTGGGGTATTTCTGGACAATATCTGAGAGTGTCTCACTATGGTATGCTACTGGATGACCATGTTGAGTGAGAAATTTTCCTACAGTGTAGTCAGAGGCATCAATCTCAATCTCAAACGGTTGTTGCAAATCAGGTAAGGAGAGTAATGGATTTGATCACAAGTGATGCTTCAGATCATCAAATCCTTGTTGTTGTGTCTACCCCCATGCTAACTTTTCCTTGTGACCACCCTTGTTTACTTGGTTGAGGGCCCATGCAATATGGGAGAATCCCAACATGAACCTTCGGTAGAAGATGGAAAGTCCCAAGAAGATTTGAAGCTTTGTTAGTGTGGTTGGGGATGGATAGTCACAGATGACTTGGATCTTAGCTGGATCCATGTGTACTCCATGCTCATCAACAATGTAGCCCAAGTATTGGACCTTGTTCATGCCAAAGGGGAATTTTTCCAAGTTGGCATATAGTTTGTGTTGTTGTAGAGTGCCCAATACCTGTTGAATATGCTGCATTTTCTCCTCCCAAGTTATGTTGAATATGAGGATGTCATCCAAATATACCATCACAAAAGAGTTGGTGAAGGGTATCAATACATCATCCATAAATCTCATGAAATATTTTGGTTCATTTGTTAAGCCAAAAGGCATGGCCAACCATTCGAAGAGACCTTATTTAGATTTGAAAGTTGTCTTCCATACATCAGTCGGTTCGATGGGAACCTGGTGGTAGCCAGAATTTAGGTCAATATTGTTGAAGAACCTTCCCCCCTTGAGTTGGTCAAGAATGTCATCAATTGATGGAATTGGGTACCGGTTTCTGACTGTGATTTTGTTTAATACTCTGTAATCAATGCAGATCTACCAGGTCTCGTCTTTCTTCTTCACCAACACAATTGGGCTTTCGCAAGGGGAGGCGTTGATTCAGATGTGCCGCTTTTGAAGCATATCTTGGATCTGGCACTTGATTTCATTATTTTCCATCAACAAGTAGTGAGAGACTGGTCCATTAGGAAGCGGTGCACCAGGGGTTAGATCAATTGGATGCTTGACTTGGCAGTGCGTCGATACCCTGGTGGGTGAGGAGAAGATGTCTTTGTACTCTTCCACAATCTTGTCCACTTGCTTCTGCTGTAAAGAGGGGCTCTATGTAGAGGTCACAGATGTGGCGGTGAACTTTTGCTTACTACAAGCACAGATCACAAAGAAGATGAACTTCCCAGTCTATGAAATGACCTTACTGCAATCCTTAGCAGAGATTAAAGAAATAGTGGTAGGCGATGCTACCTCTGGTATCCTATACAATTGTCTACCCAAAGTAATAATAACAATGCGGGGTCTAGACTCATACACAACATGTATCTTCCAAAAATATGGTTGGACTAAAAGAACATCACAAACTTCAAGGGGAGAAATATCACACAATACCTCATCTTTGAATGGCTTGATGTTGTAGGACAGTCGACACTATTGGCTGACGCAGAGATCTCATTCTTGGTGAAGCCAACCAATGGTGTAGCGCTGCGGGTGCAATTTTATTTGCAGGTCCAGCTTCTTGATGACCTATGCTAAAATTGGGTTCTTCTAACTGCCGCTATCGATAATGAAATGCAACGAAGTCCCCTTTACCTACATATGTGAGTGAAAGAGTCATTCCCCTTCCTCTGGTTCTTCTAGTTCGCTTGGTTGGACTTCGGTGGTAGAGAAAGTGGCATTGGGTTTGGCATCGATGATCTACTTCACACTTTCTGGATTTGATTGGGAGTTATAATATGCCTCTGACTCAGAATATTTTAGCTCAACCACTAGTGACTGCTTGGAGCAACATTCTTCGGTGTTGTGCCAAGGGATTTTATGGTATTCACACCATTTTCCCATGGCCTTCTTCGACTTCTAATTACCCTTCTTGGGTTGCGGCTTGCACTGTTTGTCTTGAGAGCGACCATATTTTCTCTATCCCTTGTTTTGTGGGTTGGGGCCACCTTTTCCATGCTTCTATTGTGAGGATTTTGCAGATCCAAATTCTCGCCTCTTCTACTTAAATTTATGCTCGATCTTAACAACATATCTATAATATGCACCTAATGATGTGATGTCGATAAAATCCATATATATTTGAATGTATCTATGCATACAACCATGGTATTTGAGCACTAGATGTCGTTCAGATTCTTTCATACCCAATTTGGTGCACAGGGTATGGAAAATTTTGTTGGAATCTGGTACTATCTGGTCCCTTTCCTGACGGAGCATGGTCCATCTTGTGTATTGGTCCTTGTAGCTTCCAACATGGTAGTACTGTTCTTTAATGGAATCTCTAAAGGAATCCCATGTGGGGGTGACCACAAATATTGCATATTCCTCTATGGACCTTTTCTCGGAGTAAGTATCCCATTAGTCCTTAACATGGGGAACGACCTTGAGGAGTGCAAAAGTAATCTTTTCCCTGTCGGGAAAATTGTGGACCAAAAAATAACCTTCGAGCAGATTTATCCATTTAACTACAACATCCACATATATCAGTCCTTCAAATAATGGAATATTAAAATTTACATATACCTTGAAGGGGGTTGCATGGCCGCTTGATGAAGATGTGTCTCCTATGGGTAGCCGCCGAAGGATCTGTGCAAATTTGTCCATCATTTTGTTCCTTTGTCATGCAGGGGATTCCTCAAGAAACATTTTAAAAGGATTTCCTACTCCATAATATTTATTCTCATCCCCCACAGGTTGTTGTCAGGCTCGACGTTTTCGATCTTGCAAAGGCTTGACTGGTTCGAGTCCCAACTTCTTGTACCTAGATCTTGTCGGGAAAATGCAGGAAGAAAAATAAATGAAGAGAACACTGCTCTGATACCACTGATCTGGATTTATGAGTAGAACGAAAGGAATAACAAAATAAATACAATAACACATATATACGGAGATCAACAATAGATATCCAGTGAACAATAACTTCTATTGAATAAATAAAATAGGTTGAAACTGTAAAACTGCAGAACTGAAAACAACTTTCTTGAATGGTGGTAGATATCTCTAAGAAGAGATGTGGATTCTATGCACATCCGTATGAGAAGAATGATTACAATGAGGCTCTAGAGGCCTTTTTAACATTACTCATGAATTTCAAAACACTAGACATCCAAAAACCTAACCCTAAGAGATGAAACACCAAAAGTTATGTGGGCCCCAATGGGTAAGTTAGTACCTCAACTTCCCGAGGTCGTAAATTTTGCGTACGACCTTCATTTTAGGCGTGTGATAGCCCGTTGGAAAGGTATTTTTGAGAAATACACATTATTCCATCAAACTTTTACTTTGTCTACATTTTGACTATGGCAAGCTAAAAAAACATTGTTTAGGGCCCCAAAACGACCTTAGAAGTACAAAAAGATGTATTGACATGAAAACTTCCAAAATAATCCAGTTGGATTAGGTGGGTGGCCACCAATATCCACCTAGAATCTGTGTAGGGATTCATACATCCCCAGAAGTGTAGAACCCACAATTACAAATAATTACTGAAGAATGTGTTGAACTAACAATTTCCAAGAGGAGCTAGCTGGAATAGGTGGGTGGCCACCAATATCCACCTGGATCAAGAAATTAGGTCTGCAGAGGGAAATGGAAGGCCATCTTAGCAACATGCATGGAGTGAGGCAAAATTTTCTATAACATATGCCCCCTAATGTGTGAGGTTAGAGGAGTATATGCAATGGCCAAAATACACTATAATTTCTAGAAGTGGAGTAATGAAGACTTAGTTGTAAGTACTAGTTACTCATGAGAATATTAAATTTATAATTACTTTGTGCACATGGATTCCAATCTAAATTTCACTGTAGATCCATGTGGATATATATCAAATAGATTTCCATGGCCATGAAGAGGAAATACAATGTAGAAATATGCCATAGGCTATCATAGTCACGAACAAGAAACAATGGAGTCTAGTCTCAAAATCAACCTAACATATCTGTATACAATGGAGTACAATCTGATCTTCCATGATCATTGAATTCCTATAGGTACTGGTCCAGTGAAAGAAAATAGAATATACGAGGTGCTTCTAATGTAAGATGTAGGTCTTCTACACTATCTTCCGAAGGTGCAATTCTACATTATGTGAATAGAGGAGTTAAAGTCGAACATAATGATACTTTGTTTGATTACATGTCATTAAGGTATATCGTTAACAAACACGATAAAACCCATCGATAATGAAAGTATATTTCAAGGCATCGAGTAAATTCAAAAAGTTTGAATATGGGTGTTGAGGTCGAACACTTGAAGAATCAATTGATCATGAGACATTGATGTATTCCCAACTATCTATGGCAGGAGAACCTGCCACTGATGACTACAAGCCTCTAGGTACTCATAGGACTCTAGATACACAATGGAAGGAGACCCACTAAAAGGAGAGAATTAA
>ML814303.1:23436-131054 GCA_009831015.1 Picea engelmannii | reverse complement strand
GATCTAAGATTCCCTAAGCTCTATTGTCACTACTAGGAAATGATTTATTTATATTTTTACCTAGCATGCATCCTTTACAAATTTCATTTTTACTAAGATAAATAGAGGGCATTCCACATACCATGCTCTGTAGATATGGAAGAGATTTGTAATGAAGATGTCCAAGTATTCTGTGCCACAACTCGTTGGAGCTAGTCGCATCATAAGCCAATGCCTGAACTGACTGTCCTGACACAATGTACAGTCCTCCACTATGAGTTCCAATGGGTTTTGTTGTACTTAAGTGGCTACCTTTAGCCCATAGTAATGTCTTCCTGTCCTTGAATATCACTCAATATCCCTTGTCCTCAAGGGTTGCAACTGATAGTAGATTATTCTTGAGCCCTGAAACATATAATACTTCATCAATATGAAGTCTAGCCCCAGATTCCAATATGAAGGAGATAGATCCTACTCCCTCTATTTTGTAACATTTGTCATCCCCAAGCTCAACATGTTCTGCAAAAGATTTTGTCTTGAAATCTGAGAGTATCTCCTTGTACCCTGTCATGTGGTTTGATGCACCACTGTCTAATAACCAAGTTTTCGGCCCCTTTTCCCTTTCCTTGGATATTTCTTTCTAAACCAACAATCTTTAGGAAAATGACCCAACTTATTACAATTAAAACATTTAATCTTAGATGTATCAATATTCTTTCCTTTGAATGTACCTTTGGTGTTTGGCTTCCTCTGCTAGCCTTTCTTATTTTCCTTGAATCTTGATGCTAAAGCTGAGTGCTCTTATTTCGTTGGTTTGCTCCTGGTAGTTGTGCGACTCTCCTCCTGGAGGAAATCATGCCATAACCTTTCAAACATGGGATGAATATCTCTTCCACTTATACTGGATAAGAAGGTCTCCCATGAAGAAAGAAGACCGTAAAAAATGACCTGCACTAAATCATCATCATCCACTGTCACCCCTGTGACCAAAAGATGATCTTTGATCTGGGCTATCTTGGAATAGAAATATGCCACTGATTCACCTTTCTCCATTTTCAAATACTTAAGCTTGTGCTTAAGTCTCCTCTTCTGACTTGGAGCCTATTTCTCATACAGATTCACCAAGGTATCCATACAGTCCTTGTCAGTTATCAGTGAAGTCGTTGCATGCATTATACTGTCTTTGACTGAGTCAAAGATGATTCTCTTGGCCTTTGCTTTACTCTTCTAGAAGGTCACTCTTCTTGCATTATTCATGGGTTCCTCCACCACTGTGGTCACATACTGCTCAAGATCATGCTCCTGCAACTCCTTCGATCCTTTCCTCGACCCTGACTGAAATGGAGGATGCCATGGACCTCACATTGGAAACTTAATCAAGCTAGATTGGATCTATGTGTACCTGTTACTGCACTTCAACATGTTTAACACACCCTAAGCTTTGATACCATGTTAAATTATGAGCTTGATTTCTTATGTAGATTAATTCTTTTATTTTCTTCAATACTTTGATTCCATCTTAATACACTTCAACAATACCAAATCATAATCGAATAGCAATAAATATGTAGATAAGTAAGCATGTACATCAACAACATATACCCTAGGGAAACCCTATACAGGGAGAAAAACCCAACAAACGATATTCCTTTATTTCATTAATAATGTAAGACCACTTACAAATATCCACCATGAATGTTCTTCTCTTAAAGAGCTTGCCAATATGACTCCAGAAGGGAAGGAGATAGCATTGCTAGGGTCCACCTCAGAGTTTCGCGAGTTGGGAAAATCGAGGTGACTCGCAGCTGATCACCCGAAACGCAAAATCACGAAATGACTGTTGGTTAGGCGCATGGTCACCACCGATGGTCATGTGAAAGGAAGGGGCTTAGCTAGAAAATATAGTGCCCACTGGGAAGTTTTCTGAGGAAGGGAAAAGGTGCCAAAGGCATGAGCGCGGGGAGGTTTTCTCAGTAACTACCAGAACAAAGTGATTGCATCTGCCAAAGAATTCAAAGAGGCTTTAGGGTGATTGCCATAGGATCTGAAGAGTCTCGAGGTAACTGCCAGTGGTATGAATATTAATCATAGAGACAATTGACAGATGGAAAAGTATCGAAGACTGTAATTGCTAGAGAAGCCAAAGAATCTAAACATAACAACCATTGATGATGAACGGATTTAGTATAACCAAAGAGAATATGAAGAGTTTCCAGGATGATTTGGCAGAGGACTTGGCATGAGAAAGACATGCAGAACAAAGAATATGGTGTGCTTCTCCGATAACTAGGCATGTGGGTAGAAGGAGACTGTGAGATCAATCTGAAGTAGAGATGACTAACATAACAAACGACATGCAGAGGTCACACAAATCATAAAGGAAGAAGAAAAGTTGAACAGAGGAGGGGTTGTGCCGGAGATGAATGAGTAGAGCATAGAAACGTTACAGAGGATAAATCACAGTAGAACAGAAAGTGCAAGGGATGCGAGAAGAAATACACCGATGCAAGCAAAGAAGAGCAGTGTAGTAGAATAGTGATGAGACTGGTAAGCCATTGATAAATACTATATCACTGTAATAGAGTCTAGTAAGAAAATATTTATATTTCAGGGTGGTAAGGTGGTGCTAGGGAGGAATTTTTTCATTAGAGTTTCAAGTGGGTGCTTGAACACGGGGAGTTGTAGATTCCCTTTGGTTGCAGCCATAAAAACTAGGGTGGCACGGTGGTGCAAGGGAGAACTATTGTTCTCTGTTATGCAGGTTGGTGCCTATGTGACTGGAAGTTGGTGCTTCCATCCAATTGGTGTTAGAACACTCAGGGAGTTGGTGCTAGAGAAACCAGAGAGTTGGTACTCTTAGCAAGTTGCAGCTGGTAAAACATAGGTGGTAGCCTCACAATGAGTTGGTGCTCATAAGAATGATAATGTACATAAAATAAAGACTACTTATCATATCAAGAAGAAGAGGTTTTCTCCCTTTATGGGTTTCCTCAGGAATATCTCTCTATGTGCTTCATGTGTGTGATTGATGTTGAATACTCTATTGCTTACTTCCCTGCATTATTGTGATCATCATTGAGTGTTCTGTAATGATATTAAAATGGTTATAATTGTTTAAGCACAGTAACAACTGATTCACCCTCCCTCTTAGTTGTCTAAAAATTAGTATCAGAGTGTAGTTTCTTTTATCTAAGGGTAGAGCCTAGAGCTTAAGAATGACTAGCCATGAAGGAACTTCAACCAATAAGTCCCCCTTGTTCAATGAAACAAACTTTGGTTTCTGGAAAGTTAGGATTAGAACCTACATAATGGATTTAGGTGCAGATGTCTGAGATGTGGTAGAGACTGGTTATGTAAAGCCAATTGTATTAGCTTCTAAGGATGACACGCTAGAATTTAGCTTCAATGCTAAGGCTATGAATGTTATTCTGAGTGGGCTCGCAGAAGTAGAATTTGTAAAATTTATGCACCTAGAATATGCCAAAGATATGTGGGACAAACTCATTAGCAACTATGAAGGTAATGAGAAGGTAAAGGATGCTAAGCTTCAAACCTACAGATTACAGTTTGAACAACTAAAGATGAAAGAGGATGAAATTGTTGGGAAGTACTTTTTGAGAGTTGAAGAACTAGTAAATGCAATGAAAGGACTAGGTGAAAAAATTGAGGAAGCCTCGTTAGTTCAAAAAATCTTGAGATCTCTGCCAGACATGTTCAACCCAAAGGTCTCTGCTATAGGAGAACTTAATGATCTAAAAAATATTCCTTTTGATCAACTTCTAGGAATGTTTATTGCATATGAAATGAGGATAGGTAAAGATAAATCCACCTTTAGAGAAGCATCACTTAAAGAAGATAAGAATGAAGATTCTGAGCCTGATGAAATTGAAGAAAAATTTGTGAGAAGACTAAAGAAAGGATCGGGCAAGTACCAAGGCAAGTTGCCCTTCAAATGTTTTAACTGTTGAAAGATAGGTCACTTTGCATATAGATGTCCACACAACAAGAAGGACCATAACGCTGAAGGTGAAGAGAATTATAAATTCAAGAGATTTGGTAAAATGAAAAGTTTATGTGTAAACAATGATGACTCTTCAGGAGACACATATAGTGATTATGATTGTGAAGATAAGGTTAATGACTTTATGCTTATGGCCAAAGAGGATTATAATAATGAAATAAAAAGAAGTGATGCTAATGGAGAAGAAGATGTGGTTGACTTGGAAGGAGAACTGATTAGTTCCCTAAAAGAAATTGACAGACTCAGATTTAAGAAGAAAAAGAAAAAACAGTTGTTGATACAGTTCAAGAAAGACATAAAAAAACTTGTTGAAGACTTTTCCCTACTAAAAGTAGAATTAGAAGAGGCAAAGAAAAGACAGGACATTCTGAAACAAAAATTATCAGAGAAGAAAGAAATATGTGAAGCCTTGGAAGAAGAGGTAGTAAAAACCAGAAAAGAGATGGAGAAGTTTAAAACATTGTATCTCCAAAATATTCCAAGCATTAAAGCCTTAGAAGGATTAGTCATCATTTTGAATCAGCAAAGGAATCCAAATTTGAAAACTGGTTTGGGTTATGAAGAAGGATCAAGCAGTGGTCAACCAAGCAACAAAGAATCCATCAAGTTTGTCAAATCTACATTCATTGACAACAACAAATATGGATAAACAAAGGAAGATAATCAACCGCCAAGGAAGAGTGAAAGAAAAAGTACTAGAACTGAATCTGTAGAACAAAGAAATAATACACCCTCTGCTAAAAGAAATCATCAGCATGGAAGAAATCGACCTGCTCAAAGAAGACAACCATTTTCTATGTATAAAGGATTTTTCTATGGATATTGTTTTTTCTGTTCTAACTTTGGTCACAAAGTTGTAAACTATTCTTTAAGATTTAGATATGAGCAATCAAAACACTCAAGGAATAGATATTTGTCGCAACAAAGAATGAGAGAACCAAGTAACAAACAACCACATACTGCAAATCATGTGATGGTTGGGAAAAATACACTGGTTAAGCATAACAATCGTTATGATCCTTTATTCAATGAACCAGAATGTCACACCTACCATAATTATGGACATAAAGTTGTAGATTGTCACTTAAGGAACTATGGGCCAGATTTGAATCCCTCTGCTGAAAAAGTCAAGGTTTGGAAGAAGAAAGAAAATGACAAGTGTGGATTAGTGTTGTCAGCTCAAATACAAAAGAACCCATGGTATATTGACAGTGGATGCTCCAAACATATGACGGGAGACAAAAGTAAGTTTCTATCTCTAAGTGAAAGAAAATCAGGAAATGTAACCTTTGGAAATGATGCTCCAGGTAAAATCAAGGGTAAAGGGATGGTGAGTTTAAGTAATGGCAAAGGAAAATCCCAGGATGTTCTGCTTGTAGATGGGCTAAAACATAATTTTCTCAGTGTAAGTCAAATGTGTGACAGAGGATGTGAAGTGGTGTTCACTTCCAAGGATTGCAAGATAAAGTCTGTAAACTCAAGACAAGTGGTGGCTAAAGGCATAAGGACAGATAATAATGTATATGTGCTGAAAGAAGATAGAGAAGAGTGCCATCTAAGTAAACATGATGAAATTTAGTTATGGCATAGGAGACTTGGACATCTAAACTTTGATCACTTAATCAAGCTCAAAAATCTTGAGGCAGTAAAAGATCTTCCAAGAATATCAAAGCCACAAGATTCTGTGTGTAAACCCTGCCAAGTAGGAAAGCTAACCAGGACATAGTTTAAATCCAAGAGCTCTACTTCAATAGAGAAACCACTCCAATTAGTTCATATGGATTTATGTGGACCATCAAGACAAGAAGGCACAGGGAAGGAAACCTACTTCATGTTGATCATTGATGATTACTCCAGACTCACTTGGGTTTCTTTTCTCAAAGAAAAATATGAAGCATTTGAGAAATTTAAAATATTTAAGGCTTTAACTACGAATCAAACAGACAACAAATTAAAGGTTGTAAGATCTGACAGAGGAGGAGAATTTATGTCAAGTGATTTTAAGGAATTCTGTAATAAACATGGGATCAAGAGAGAATACACCATCCCAGGAACTCCACAACAAAATGGAGTAGTTGAGAGGCAAAATAGAAGAGTTCATCAAATGGTTAGGTCAATGATGAATGAGAAGAACATTGGTCAAACCTATTGGTAAGAAGCAATACACATAGCAGTCCATGTTCTTAACAAAGCCCACCTCATACCTCACAATGACAAGACACCTTATGAACTGTGGTATGGAAGACTTGCTTCAATCAAACACTTCAAAGTCTTTGGGAGTAAGTGGTACATAAAGAATAATAATGAAAACCTTGGCAAGTATGATGACAGGGATGATAAAGGCATCTTCTTAGGATATGCTACCAATAGTAAAGGATATAGATTCTTTAATAAAAGATTGCATAAATTAGTTGATTGCATTGATTTAAAGGTTGGTGAAGGAGTCCCAGTAAGAGGGGTGAGCTATATTGAGTCTGCTACATAGGACACAGCTGAAGCTGAAGATGAATAGGTCCAAGAATTAGAAAAAAGAAGACTCTGAGTCAAATGAAGATACAAATACTCAGGCAGACTCAAATCAGAAGACAACATCAAATCCTTCCTCCAGAATTACTCAAAAGAATCATCCTGTAAGTTAGATAATTGGTGAGAAAGACAAAGGTGTAAAAACCAGGAGAAGGATAATCAAAGACACCGAGAAATCACATATAGCCTTCATATCCATGGTGGAACCCAAGAACTTTAATGAAGCCAATAAATATGTAAATTGGTTAAAATCAATGAATGAGGAACTGGACCAGATTGAAAAGAATGACACTTAGGAACTCGTTCCTAGGCCAACAGATAAAAATGTAATAGGATCAAAATGGGTCTACAAAAATAATATGAATGAGCAAGGAAATATTGTACGAAATAAGGCTGGATTGGTCTGCAAAGGATATGCTCAAATAGAAGGACTGGATTTTGATGAAACATCTATGCCTGTAGCAAGATTCGAAGTTATTAGAATGTTTCTTGCCTATGCTTGTCATAAACAATTTAAAGTCTATCAAATGGATGTCAAGTCATATTTTCTAAATGGAGATCTAAAAGAAGAAGTCTATATGGAACAACCATAGGGTTTCCAACTGTTGAAAGATTTATATGGGTTGAAACAAGCTCCTTGTTCCTGGTATCACAGACTGGATACATATCTTCAAGACAAAGGGTTCAAGAGAGGAACAATTGACAACAATTTATATATCAAAATAGAGGGTAATGATTTTCTCATTGTGTTGGTCTATGTAGATGACATCATCTTCGATAGTCATAATGCTTCATTGGTACAATGGTTTGCTTCTTCCATGTAGTTTGAATTTCAAATGTCTATGATAGGAGAACTATCATTTTTTCTTGGTCTGGAAATTACTCAAAGGTATGAAAGAATATTTCTTTCTCATAAAAAATATCTAAGAGAAATGTTGAAAAGGTTTCAAATGGAAGATTCTAAACCTATGAGCACACCTATGGTCACTGGATGTAAGTTAAGAAATGATGATGACTCACCTGATGTTGATCAGAGTTCATATAGGTCTATGATAGGCAGCCTATTGTACATCACAACATCCCGTCCAGACATAATGCATGTTGTTGGAATGGTAGGAAGGTATCAGTCTTCACCTAAACAGAGTCATTTGTTAGTTTTCAAAAGAATATTCATATACTTGAAAGGAACAATGAACTATGGCCTATGGTATCCTAGGAATCATAATTTTCAACTATCAGTCTATTCAGATGTTGATTGGGCTAACTATGTGGATGAAAGGAAAAGCACGTGTGGAGGTGCATTCTTCTTAGGATATTCCCTTGTAGCATGGTTGAGCAAGAAGCAAGATTCCGTTTCCTTATAAACTACAAAAGATGAATACATTGTAGCTGCCACTTGTTGTACCCAATTATTGTGGATGATTCAAACACTTGCATACTTGGAAGTAAAATATGTTGCACCGATCCTGATTCATTGTGATAATATTAGTGCAATTAGTGTATCAAAGTGATGCAGGAGCATCGCTTCACCCCAACAACGCGCCAACTAGAAAACACATCAAAGAACACATTTCATGGAGAGAGAGGTGCAACCCTCTCATTTTCAAATTTCAAATTTGTATTAAATGTTTGTAAGGCTGGAAGAGCCAAATCATGCCTTTGAGAAGATAGGAGATAAAGTTGCCTTTAATGGTTGATAGGTTGAAGATCTAGATCCGATTTGGATCTGGATGGCCATTGAATGTAATTAGTGAGAGTAGGTGAGATGGAGGGCAGAGCTCGAAGAGCCCCCTTTCATAAAAAATGATATTTGTATCTAGATTCATTAGGATGAGAAGGATTAGAGAAAAAGAGAGAGAGAGAGAGCTAAGACTCCATTGTAGTCCGAGCTTGAACACATTGTAAACAGGCATTCTAAGATTAATACAAAAAGAGCAATTTTTCCTGCATATGATTATGTGTGTTTATGTGTCTTTCATGAATGCTATGTGTGTGTTCATTTATATGTTGTAGATGTATGTTAGTTTCCATCTGCAGGGATAGACATAATTCACTATCTGTGAGTTCTTTGATTTCAGTTTGGGTTCTTTGTGGCTTCATGCAAGGGGTTGCATGACAAAGTATTGAAGACTCTGTGAGCCAGTGAAAGAGTGCACATCTGAGTTCTGTGGAATTCAGGAAAGAACGTGCCAGGAGGGTACACCAGAGGAATCATTAACTCAAGGGAGAAGCCTCAAGGTTGTTGAATACCTTGGAGGTGAGACAGTGCAGAGGAAGACACAGAGAAAACATAATTACTGAGGATTCTGTGAAGCTCTGCCAGGAGGGCATCGAGCATGTGCAAGGAGTGCACAGGGAGAACTCTATTTCGAGTTTAGAGATAAGAGAAGTGTCTAGGAGAAGACACTCACAGATTTTTTGAACAGTTTGCAAGATCAATAAGGAGTTCTTGAGTAGAAGTTGTCAGGAGGGCACTTTCATCTCTTTGAGGGACAGAAGAGATAGAGACCTTTGAGGTCCAAGGTAACTTGTTTCAAGTTTCAAAGCTCAGGAGGAATAGTACCTTTGAGTAAAAAGTTCCAAAAGGAAGGAACAACAGGCCGAGACACTTTGAAGTCCAAGCCACAAAAAATCTTAGGAAGGATAGCACAACAACGTGAAAGGAGTTTCAGAGGTCGAGAAACCCTCCTAGGTTTCAGAGCGACAAAGCTAAAGAGAGAAAGCACAGAGATGCACGCATAGCGCAAAGATTGTGTTAGAGCTGAGGTCAAATTCCATTACCAAATCTCAGGAGGGATGGCATTTCCAGAACGCAGATGAGACCCAAAGTCACAGGGCTTTCAGGAGATAGGACGAAGGTCGAGACCTTCGAACGATTGGAAATCTTCCATTTCAGGAAGAAAGAAAAAGAAGCTCAGGAGGAGGGGCGACAGTGACTGTTGGATAGACACTGGAAAATTTGGGTCGTTTGATCAGAGTCCAGACAGGAGGAATGTGCATAGGGGGAGATCAGATATGAACCGTTGGATCTGGATGCATGTGGACCAATAGTCGTTGGATCCAAAGGAGGTGCACGAGGTTTAGTCCTTTAGAGAGCACATGAGGAGAGTCGACTTCACGATACGCGAAGTCCCAACATCATCAGGATCGTCCATCGGAAAGGACACGTGGTAGAGATCCACGTACATCAAAGATTTGCAAGGGAAAGAGCCAGAACGATCCTAACCATCCATCGGGAAGGACTCATGGAAGCCGATCAACATTTCGCTAACTTGCAACTCAAATAGGTCAAAGGGAGAGTTTGATTGAATTTACGAAACGCGAATTCGGGATTAGATCACAATTGTTGATTAGGGAGAGACCTAGACCGTTGATTGTCCAGGAGGAATTTCGACATTTCGGGGATCGTGAGAACAAAGGTGGAAGGTCTTTTGACTTCGCAATATGCCAAATCGTGAAATCTCGATATGCAAAATATCGATGCGATCTGAGTCGTCAGATCGTGGAAGAATCAAGATCGTCAGATTGGGAGCTCCAAAATTTCAGCATTTCGGGAGTTGGGAGACAAGAGGTGATTCTCATCGAGAATTCCCGATACGTAAAATCCCGATGTGCTCAAGAGTTGAACTCTGGGTCATGGTGAATGGTCACATGGATGGAGGCCGAGGGAGGAGCTAGCCTTCATTAATTTTTTTTCGACATTTCGGGAGTCAGGGAGTCAGGGTTGGCTCACTCGCAAAGTCTCGACATGCGAAATCATGATGCGCCTTTTATGTGGGCGCGCGGTCACAGCCCGTGGTCGTATGGAGGTGAGGCTCACACTTGGTGCTTAGTTGCGCAGGTGAAGTTTTATAAAGGGCCCGTGGATTTGTTCATGGGATTATAGCAGGGAATCGAAGAGCTGCTTCATCTCGAGACTAAGAACGATCCTTGACCGGGAGGTCGTAGAGACCTCGAAGGGGAGGGGGGACTGCATCACAAAGAATCTTGTCTTTTACTCCAAGACCAAGCATATACCCATCAAGTATCACTTCTTGAGGGAACATGTAACCAACTCTGTGGTTTCTTTGCATTATATTCCATCCAAAGATCAGATTGTTGATATCTTCACTAAACTGCTTGCAAAATCTCAGTTTGAGTATCTATGCCAGAAGTTGGGTGTGACCCTATTATCAAGTTTAAATAGTCCATCCTGTTAGGGGGAGTATGTATTGGTTGAATATCTGATACCTCCGAAAAGTACTGCAACAACTCAAGGGGAGCATGTTTTCTTTGACATTGATGTCAACGAGGGAGAAAAGTTGAGGTCTAGATGCTATAGTTGGAGGTCTAAGTAGAACAATGCAGTCTTTCAGGGTTGCCATCAATGCCAAAGGGGGATATTGTTGGCATGTTTACAAGAAGAGTGTGTTTTTCATTGATGGAAAGAACAACAACAACGATGGCATGAATACATGCAAGAACAACAGTGACGATGGCATGTCTCCAGGAAAGAACAACAACAATGATGGCATGATTACTGGCAGAATGTGCAATCAAAGCTCAGGAGGAATATCGCAGAGTTGCACGCAGAGCGCAAATGTGCGCCAGGGCCAAGGTTAACTTCATTCCCAAAGCTCAGGAGAGAGTGTTTCTTAGAAACGCAGATGAGTCCCAAAATCATCAGGACTTGCAGAAGGATCAAAAGTCGAGGCCTTTGACACTTAAAAATTCTTCCAAGTTAGGGAGGAAGCGTAAGCTCAGGAGGAGGAGAGACAGTGGTTGTTGGATCACCAATACCAAATACCCGATGTCCATTAGATCAGAATCTAGTGACCAAAGGAAGCACATAGGAGAAGTACAGATCTGATCCGTTGAATATGAGCATCGAGGACCAACAACCGTCAGATCCAGTATAACTACGAAGAGGATAATGGCCGAGAGTCATCCTCCAACTCCACGAAATGCGAGATCATGATGAGATCTGAGCCATTGGATCTATAGGACACATGGAGAGATATCAACATTTCGCTGACTCATGAATTGAAAAAGTCAAAGGTAAGAGTTGTAGGAACTCATGATGTCTGAGTTCGCGAGTTGATCTAGACTGTTAGATCATGGGGAGTTGTGAGCTATTGATCTGACGCTCACAAATATCGGGAAGGTAGGAGGGAAATACCCAAGGATATGGGAGCCACAACAATCCTATCCGTTCATCTGGGAAGGATGCGTGGCAGCCAATAAAGCAGATTCGTAGAATCGCAAATTGGAAGAACTACATCAAGTAGTCCACAGACATCGCGAAGTCTGAGTTCGCGATATTGATCAAAGCCGTTGGATCGAGGAATGTCATGGGCCGTTGATCTAGAGTAGGTTTCAGAAAATCAGAAGTCGAAAGAAGGGAGGTGAGTAGTCCTCCAACTTTGCGAAACGCGAAGTCCCGATAAGATCCAGACCGTTGGATCAGAGAGGGTTGTGGGTCGTTGATTTGACACAGAGTGCTGAATCAGGAATCTAGAGTTGGAAGAGTCAGGGTTGGCTCACGTTCAAACGCCCGACATGCAAGGTCATGATTTGATCACAGCCATCGATCAAAGGGAGAGTGTGGACCATTGATCTGGTACGACGAAGAACAAAGTCTGAGTTCTCGATGAAGAGATCTAGACCATTGAAATACGGAAGATTGTGGACCGTCTATTAGGAAACCTCTGAAATGCGAAGTCGCGAAATGATATGGGTCGTCGGATCATAGATGATCATGGACCGTTGATTTGAAAGAAGCATAGATTCAGAAGTTAGGGTTGTGGTCACAACCAATGGTCACATCAGCGGAAGAGAAGGGAAGGAACTAGCGTTGCTAGGCTCCACCTCAGAGTTTCGCGAGTTGGGAAAATCAAGGTGAATCACACCTGATCACCCGAAACACGAAATTATTTAACGACTGTTAGTTAGGCACATGGTCATTGCCGATGGTCATGTGAAAGGAAGGGGCTTAGCTAGAAAAGCTAGCGCCCACTGTGAAATTTTCTCAAGAAGGGAAAAGGCGCCAAAGGCATGAGCGCATGAAGGTTTTCTTAGTAACTACCAGAATGAAGTGATTGCATATGCCATAGAATTCGAAGAGGCTTCAGGGTGATCGCCAAAGGAGTTGAAGAGTCTCGATGTAACTACCAATGGTATGAAGATTACTCATAGAGAAAATTTACAGCTGAAAAAGTATCAAAGACTGTAATTGCAAGAGAAGCCAAAGAATATCAACATAATGACCACTGATGATGAACGGATTCAGTATAACCGCAGAGAATATGAAGAGTTGCCAGGATGATCTGGAAGAGGACTTGGCATAAGAAAGACATGCAGAACAGAGAAGAGGGTGTTCTTCTATGATAACTAGGCATGTGGGTAGAAGGAGACTATGAGTTGAATCTAAAGTAGATATGAGTAGCACAAAAAACGACATGCAGAGGTCGCACAGAGCATAAAAGAAGAATAGAAGCTGAACAGAGGAGGGGTTGTGTAGGAGATCAATGAGAAGAGAATATAAACGCTACAGAGGATAAATCACAATAGAATAGAAAGCGCAAGGGATGCGAGTAGAAAGACACTGATGTAGGCAGAGCATAGCAGTGTAGCAGAATAGTGATGAGACTGGTAAGCCATTGATAAATACTGTATCACTGTAATAGAGTAGAGTAAGCAAATATTTATATTTGAGGGCGGTAGGGTGGTGCTAGGGAGGACTGTGTTAATATTATGGTAGCTTCGGGAGGTATGAACCTCTATGATGACCTATGACGAGATTAGAATCCTCCGGAAGGAAGCAAAGAATTGAAGGAAACCCTAGACAGGTTGTCGGCTGAACAAATATATTTATATTGAATTTATTGATGCCCAGAAGAAGAAGTCGGCCCAGTTAGACTGGCCAGGTCGGCCCCAGTTAGACTGGCCATTCCACTATAAATACAGGGCACCAGTTTCATTATTACACACTCTCAGAATTGCAGAGCTAGTTGTGCGCACTGCAGTTGGCAGTTTTGTGCGCAGGTCTCTGAGGAAAGTGGTGCGCTAGTTTCTGGGTGGGATCATTTGTTCAGTTTTGTTTCTATTCTTTTGCTTGGTGCATTTAGCCTCTCTTGGCTATAGATTGCAGCCAGAATTCTCTTCTTGGTCAAGGTCAAGGTGCTTGGAGGGTGGCTTAAGGCCTGTGGTTGGGAGACGAGGGTATCGTCGTGGTTAAACGAGCACAATCCTTTATATTCTAACAGACTGTTGTCCTGAGAGTTTCAAGTGGGTTCTTGAACATAGGGAGTTGTAGCTTCCATCTGGTTGCAACCAGAAAATCCAGGTTGGTAGGGTGGTGCAAGGGATAAATATGGTTCTCTGTTATGTAGGTTGGTGCCTGTGTGACTAGAACTTGGTGCTTCCATCCAGTTGGTGCTGGAACACTCAGGGAGTTGGTGCTTCCTTCTAATGGGTGCCAGAGAAACCAGAGAGTTGATGCTCTTAGCAAGTTGCAGCTTGTAAAACATAGGTGATGTTGGAGCCACCTTTGTTTTTTAGCCCGTTTTGAATTTTATTTCTTAATGCTCGAAATGGAAAGTTGGTTTTCATATTTTCCTTTATTTTATTTTTTTCAAAATCTCGAAATTCTCATCATGTGAACGACGACGGTTATCATACTCTCAAGGTGAGTTATACTTTTTGTTCAAATGATTTTTCCCCTTTCTTACCTTGGGATTTCGTATATCGGGTGTTATAGATCACATAGTTCACAAGTCCTGAAGAGAGAAACAACGAAATAACCTTAAATTTTTACCTAGTTCAGTAGCGAGAGTAAATATTTTCTAAACTACAGCTAAGCATCATCGGGATTTCGTGTCTCGGTGTTTACTAAGTCCAAAAGTCTTACCATCGTAATCCCAATAGTCAAAACCATGAGACTCTTGTTTTAAGTAACCGAGGTTAGTGTTAAAGGTAAAAAGTTTAGCCGTGGTTAAACTCAGTCGGAAATTCGCAACTCGACATGTTTTCCCTCAAAGGCTACACCATCAAAGCCCCGAGTCGTGAAGTCACAATAAAGATAGAAATGTAATTAATTAAACACTTAATTCAGTTTTATTCCCCAATTTAATTAAATCAGATCATCGCGATCTCGCGATTTCGCAACTCGGCATACCAACCTCCCAGAAGCTATACCTTCGAAGCTCCGAGTCGTGAAGTCACGATCTCGTGATTTCGTAACTCGACATACAAACATCTTGGAAGCTATACCATGGAAGCTCTGAGTCACAAAGTCGCGATATAAATAACCACGATATTTGTCTTTTTTAAAACATAATTAATGAAACACTTAATCCTGGTTACATTTTTATTTAACCAAAGCTAATTATCGCAATCTCAAGTTTTAGAGGCTGGAACGGTTAGAGTGAAAACTCCAGATGTAGCGAGTACCAAAAGATTAATTAACGTTGATAAAAACTGATTAATTGAGCTAAGTCAGTATTACCCGTGATTTGATGCATGCACAGTCTATGAGGCAATCTTAATTTTTCCTTGCGCCAACTTGCGTTTCGAATTGTCAAAATTTATGGCATTAATTAGAAACAAGGCGAATCGACAAGTAAGGATCAGGTTTTTATTGCCAAATTATATTTAAGAATGATTTGACCGTTCTGTTTCTGAAAAGTACCAAGTTTTAAATGGTCGAATGTATAGATCTATTATTTGTTATCGCAAATTCATTTCTACATTACACAGAGCAAAATTTCTCAGCGAACTAATCTTTGTATGTATACATACTTTTATCGCAGAAGAGCTAAATCATGATCCCCCGCCATGGCCCCACGAAAAACGTCTAAAGCCAACGTTGAGGTTTTGGGAAAAGGTTCAGACAACATATTTGATACTTCACCTCGAACTGTTGACTCCGTCATGACCTGGTCATTTGTTTCTGAGGTTCTACAGTTTGAATTGGTAGATTATTCGAATGATTCCAGTGACAATGAAAAAGATGACCTGACCACCAAATATAAGATCATCATCCAAGCTGGAATGCATAAAGTAGCGGCCAGGCCATGACTGCTCCCTTACTATGATATGGTCCGGTGGGCATTAGACCATGTGGATATACCAACTAGAACCATCATCAACGAGCAGAAGGTCACAATTGACACTTTCGGACCCGAACAACTTCAGGCTATGTACAAGTTACCAACCGTGTCACACTTTACATACAATGACGAATTCTTGGAGAATTTCAAACAGAAGGAATGTGTGCAATATGACAAGACTATGTCCAGTTTAATCAAAGATTGGGTCTCACACCCTGCGATGTTCAGGGTAGACAGTAACGGTATATATTCAATAGCTTCTCTGGAACCATAGTTCAAATATGTAGCTATGATGACCTGCAGATTATATGAGAGAGATGACACCACACATTTTTTCCTTAAGTGGGTGCCTCTAATACATTCATTTGTCGAAGGCTGTTCCTTCGACTGGGCTAAAATACTATCTGATAGCCTGACCAGTCGAGTTACAGAGTATCGAGCGCAGAGGGAGAGTAGAAAGATTGTTTCATTCTTTATGTCTGCATACATTATGGACGTCGTGTGTTTTCTGACGCCTTTTCCCTTAATGAGCTGGAGTTGGACTCCATTAGAGGCCGAGCCCATCCATGTCTACCATTCGAAACTGTGGGAAAACAAAGCACCAGATTTTGTGTATGAAATCTTTAACTGGGTAATGGTACCGTTGCATGTCACTATTTTCAGCCACTCACCACCCAGGATCTCGGATAGTATAGCAATGAATCTGAGCAATATAGCCGACTGGTATGTAGAAGCAGAATTCTCATATCTCAGGGTTTTCGGGGCTTCTGTTCCCCCACATGCATTACCATTATTCATACCCGATAAGCTAGCTTGTCGTGAGGTTGCTAGGCAAACCGTAATCGGTGGCATAAGTAAGGAGCTTAAGGGATATTCAAATAAGGTATGTCCACCTTTTCCTATTCATTTAAATTCATATTCTTTGTTAGATTTCGGGCATGCTAAAGCTGAGGCAGTAGCCTTGGAAGACCTAAAATTGGTTCATGTTGAATTCAAGAAGCACGATCCGCAAAGGGTCGTAAGTAATCACTTGGCTAGTTGCGGACTTAAAAGGTTCAAACACAAAAATTCATCCTCGGATGACATTTTCCGAGGTGCAAGATCTTATGGCGAGATTTTGGCTTGGATACAAGCCTTGGCACCCGAAGAGAGGGTCGATGTTCTAAAATTCCAAGAACATCGACGCAATTGTCTTCCCTCAGTATTGTGGGGTGAGAATCCAAGTACAACAGAGGTGCAACAAAAAGAATCCGAAGGCTCCAAAGATGCGACACCCAGCCAAGAAAAACACCAGGACGGGGGAGAGCAAACTAGGAGTCTGAAACTAGAGATAAAGACAACCGAGCCACCAAAAAAGAAGACTCCATTTACTACTCCAGGACAACCATCTAAGCAAATCGGAGATCCTATCTCCTCCATTACTCCCTTGCAGTCAACTTAGGGAAACATAGACGCAGGGTGGATTTTAAATGGAGAATTGAGACCTATAAGGATGGAAGAGCTCCCTCCAAATGAGTTATTTTTCAATAAGAAGAGAAAGGCTGTAGTAAAAAGAGAATTCTATCAGGAAGAGGGATCAACAACCAAGAAGTTCAAGGTGTTTACCAATGGGAAAGACAAGAAGAAAGAAGAGTTTGTGATAGAAATAACTAGGACATCAGGGGCGTATGCTACAACAAACCATTTTTTAGTTGGGGTTTTGAAAAATCAGCTGGAGCGAAAAAATCGCCTCATCAAAACCTTAGAAGCTAAACAAGCCACAACAGAGGAGGCTCCCAAGGACCAGGCAAGTGCAGGAATAGAACAAGCAAGGCTGGCCGATAAAAATGAGATAGAGCTGCTCAAAACTAGGCTCGAACAAGTAGAGATGGTAGCTCAAACCAGTCAGATACAAGTAGGCCAACAAAAAGACTTGATTGATTAGCTACATGCTAGAGTGGAAATCGTCGAAAGTAAAGTTATAAATATCAGGATGTTCCAGTCCCAGGCGATGGATATTCAGAGCAAAGTTTCTGCAGCCCAATGAAGTTTACTCACCAAGGTAGAGATAATTCGGAACAATTGCTTACTCGTTGATCAAGTATTGGAAAATTTATTTGTCAGAGAAAGAGAAGCTGGAGCAGCTCGGGTCGCATTTCAAGAGGCTGTAATAGCTACAAACAATAGGGAATCAGGAAGTACTCCCAGGTTTTCCATTTCGGAGCAAACCAGAGGAAATATTTTATTGAAATAATGGGAGTATAGTATATCAGAAGGTAAACTGCAAGCCAGGAAGGTAATGAAATCCTTTGAAGAGGCTTTTGGTTCTATAGATGGTAATCTGTTAGGTATTGATAGCGAAGGCAATGCTGAGACATTGAGTCAAATGAATATAGAGAAAATCTTGCTTGATATAAATGAAATATAAGAAAGAGATTCGGCCGAAATCTCACAAGTAGCTATGGCAGACATAGCTCAAATAGATAAATGTATGATTAAACCAAGTGTGAAATTGTGCACTATTGACATCCTAGACCGACAGATGGAAGAAAGGTTGCCGCAATTAGCTCGAGATTGTTACTCTTTTGAGGCCAATTGTCAAGCGGAACCGTCAAGGTTGATATCTCGGCTGGTGGAAAGATGTGTCACTTGTACCGAGCATGCGAGAGGGCAATCTTCTGGTACCAAATAAAGACAGAGATAAAAAAATGAAACGATTGATCTCCTTCTTGTTGTAACTGAAAATCCTAGAACGATTGAGATTCCATCATATTTAAATCTGTATAAATATACAATAGAAGGAAGGGACAAGGGCTGGACCTTTTTGGGTCAATTGTAATAGAGGTTTTCTATCTTGAGAGTTAATATAAAGAAAATCCGAAGATTCTCAATTCCGTCACGACTGTGTTATGAGTTTGTTTCCTTGTATCTCATATTTCATTTCATTTCATATATGTATCTGATAAATGCTTCGCTATAATTTAGTACAACCTCTACTATAGTGAATGAATTCTAGTTTTCTATATTGTTTACTGTTTTTCCTCTGTACTAGCTATCATCAGGTAAAAGACCAGTCAACACTCTAGATTTCTATATATATATTTTATGCTTCATCAGGTTATTTCCTCATCTTTTTCTTCTTTTGTTTATAAGTGTGATTCTCCCTTGATATGAGCCTTACATGATAAACAACTTAATGTTTTCCCCCACCTCATACATCTCTATTTAAAATGTAACTCAGTTACGAGAAAAGGCCTTTGGTTTGCACCCTATTTTCACTACTGGAAATGTAAACTCTCCTTTATACGACCGAAATTGAGACAACACCTAAAATTCCTCTAAGATTTTCTTATCATTCTGTTCCTCTATGACTGTCCCTATAACAAGACAACCTAATATCGAATCCGGACTATCAGATCAAACACATATTGCCTTAAATCTTTTTGATACTATTCTTAAAACAACCACTACTCGGGTTGAACTCAAACGTTCATGGGTAGCGATTGAATAGGATATAAACATCTAGAAACTGTTGGAAGCTAGACAATGTCAACCCATAAATCATCCCTAGCTTCCCTTGCCAAAGGTTGACATTTCTTCCTTCTTTATCCCTTACTCACTTTCTAATGCCTAGACACTGTACTTCCAAGCCTTAAGTACAGACTCTGGAACAACATCTTTTTGGTGCCATTGCCGGGGATCGAAGTTACAGAATCTTTTTCCTTGGGAAAATGACATTTTTTCGTTGAAAGTGCCACCCTTTGATAGTGAACAAAGAGTGCACACCTTTTAAAGGATTTCCAATCTTTCACTTGGTGACTCCACGATTAATAAGCTGGCATCCGGATGAAGGAATACCAGGAAAAACCCGGATGGTAAACAGACCACACCCGTTATCGATCCTGAGAAGATTTTAAAGGCAAGAGGCTCTCTTAAGCCGACCCCTACAATCTATCAGCCTAAATACCCACAACTGAAGACCAAGAGTTCTTTTGAACCTTCGACTTCACACAACCCTCTCTTTGACACTAAGGATCTAACATCAAACTTCTCCGAAGTTAGAAGCGAAACCCGTCCGATAACCCTTGTAGAACATAAAGGAACAAGTCCTATAGAAAATTTATCTACTGCCGATATATCGTTGACTCTTCAGTTGAATTTCGTGACCTCACATGGTATCGAAGAATTTTTCACACATCATGCTTCCACAACCGTTGGTTCCCCTGACTAAATCTCTTGCAAGTCTGAAGAGCCAAGCCCTCGCATCCCTTACCAGTCATCCTCATATTTTTCACCCCACGAAGAATGTAAAGATTCACTTTTAATCTTCCAAAACCCCCTTTACAACTTTCCACTAATAACGATGGTAGCCGTCGGAGGAGGAGGTGGAGGGGTTGTTGGAGGAGGAGGTGGAGGTGCTCCTGGGGGAGGAGCTGGAGGCCAAGGGCTTGCCCTCCCTCATAGAGTGTTTGCGAAAGTGGTAGCAAGATATGCTCCCTTGATATTGCCCATTCCTCTGCACGACCTTCCCGAAAATTATATAAAAAATTTGCCAAAATTCACTGGGGAAGGAGATCTGACCGCAGCCGAACACATAAATTTCTTTGATCAATTTGCAGACATCCTAGGTCTCGAACATGAAGATGTGTATTCGAGGCTTCTTGTCCAAACCTTCGAAGGTCAGGTCCGAACTTGGTTTCAGAGTCTAACTGCAGGATCTATCTTGTCCTATGACGCCTTGGAAGATGCTTTCCTTAGACAATGGGGTGAAAGAAAGGACCATCTATATTATTTAACCGAGTTTGGGTCTTTAAAAAAAATAAATTCATAAACAATTATGGAGTTTATTCAAATATTCAACAAGCTATATAACAAAATCCCAGCCGAGGTTAAACCGTCCCAATCCACGGCCAAAGTAACTTTCGCGGGGGCTTTCAAACCATATTTTTCACTTCTTTTACGAGAAAGAAGGGGAGCTACTCTAAACTGAATGCAAGATGACGCTGTAGAAATTGAGTCAAATATGATGGCTTATGGTAAGTTAAAAGCTAAAGTAGAAACGTGAAACCGAGAAACTAGATGCTTTAGAGAACAAGCAGGGCCGTCAGGGTCTAATAGATACATAGATGACAAAGTAAATGATATGGCCAGGGTAATTAAGGAACCGTCTAATAAGATATCCAGAATGGAGCTAGAACAGGCTAAAGCAGATTCTTTCGCCAAAAATGATTTCAAGAAGAATCCCAATCCCCCAAACCAACAAAGACAGATAAAAAACGAAGATCAGAAAATACAAACTCCCCTAAAGAACGGAAATTTTTATAGGAGCGAATGATCTCCAAGATTTTGGAGATTCAGATGAGGATGTCACGAACTTGGGTGATGACTGCACACAACCTTATCTGACTAGAGAGGATTACGAAAAATCTTTAAACACTCAACAATTGTCTGCTAAGGGTGAAGAAAGAGATCATACTGACCTGTGTAGCTATCAAGAAGAAACCGATATGATAATGGCTAAGGTCCAACCTAAGTACAACTTGAGATCTAAGAGTAAGCTCATTTCAGCTACTCAACCTAAGAAAATTCTCCCAAGAGGTCAAACTTATGAGCCTACTTCGGAAGAAACCCTGTTACCTAATAGCAAAGCGAAAGTAGTAAACACACAAGAACCCGAGGTGGGAAAAGTTGAGACCCAAACACAAGGAACCGAGATAGCTAATACAATTACACCTTCAACCAAGATCATGAGTAATAAAGCGGTCCAGAGAAATAAGTTGGAAAAGAAGGATTCAGAAGTCCCAACTAGAGAAACAGACAAGGTGAGTGGAGCTTTCAGTTTTGAAAACAAGATAAATAAAATTAAAATACCAATTCCTTTGGTAGAGTTAGCGAAAAACCCAGTTAATCGAAAGAAGATTACCAAAGTGATAGGTGTTTCAGAGCCAGAAAGCCAATCTAACATTTTGAACCTGGAAGATGATAAACCCAACATCACTTTTGGTCCACATTTTGAAGGGGCCAAAGACTCTGTTGCTCCCTTTTATATCACCTTAAATGTATACGATCAACTGCTACATAATTGCATGCTAGACTCTGGAGCCTCCCATAACATGATGCCTAAAATTATTATGGACAAATTGGGTCTCTAGATCACCAGACCTTACGGATATCTTTACTCTTTTGATTCGAGAAGAGTTAAATGTATGGGAATGATAAAGGATTTAGTAGTCACCCTGACACAAGTTCCAGTCAAGAGCATCTTGATGGATGTGGTCATTGTTGATATTCCCCCCAAGTACGGTTTATTGTTGTCTAGGTCATGGAGAGCCAAGCTGGGGGGTTCTCTTCAACTGGATATGACCTTCACCACAATTCCTATGTTTGGTGGGAAATTTACTCGGTTGTATAGGGAGATGAGGTTAGCATATACAGTTAGCGACCCTCAAAATCCGAACAATTTCCCTATTTACATTGTAGATCAAGATTTAGGAAATTGTATCTTATCTTTTGACGATGGTTTAGATGGTTGTACAGAGGAAAATGATATAGAGCATGAAGAGTCAGGTTACATGACTGAGGATATGTGTAGCACTGGTATCTGGAAAATGTTTTTTGACGGTGCCTCGTCTTGAGAAGGGGCTGGTGCAGGAGTGCTTTTTGTGGCGCCTGAAGAAAAGTTTGTTGTTCCTTTTTCTTACAGACTGCAATGGGATATAGATTATACTAACAACGTATGTGAATACAAAGCCTTGGTCTTAGGATTAGAGGCTGCCAAGAAGATAAAAATAAATAACCTAGAGGTATACGAAGATGTTGAGTTAATAGTCAAACAAATAAATTGGCAGTACCAAGCCAAGCATCCCAGATTAAGATCATACAGGAATTGTGCCTGCGATCTGATGAATTTTTTTTTCTCGTCTATAAATGTCCACTTCATCCCACGCGCATAAAACTTACATGCTGATGCATTAGCTAAAGCGGCTTCAAATTTCACCCCTCCTACAACCTTTAAATTGAAGTATCACATAGAGATAAGACACAGACCATCTATACCAGATAATATCCAGCACTGGCAGGTTTTTGAGAATGATGAACAAATTAAGAAGTTTCTTGAAGCAGTAGGTGAATTTTCTGAAACTCATGAAGATCAAGAAAATCAGAATGATCAGATATGGATTATGCAAGAAGGGGAGGACCCTCAAGCTTTCCAAGACAAAATCGCAAATCATCGCATGCTGGTCCTAAAAAATAACCAGATTCTGAAAGGACTGATCCCTCTGGAAAGACTGTTTGATCAATACGACATACCTGTAAAATCCACCTTACAATCCCAATCAGAAGAGGTTGAGGACTGTGACATAGGAACCAAAGAAGAATCCAGGATGGTTAAAATATCTAAACTCCTCCCCCTTGAAATAAAGGACAAATATAAGGACCTACTCAGACAATTTAAAGATGTTTTCGCCTGGTCTTACGACAAGTTAAGAACTTACGACACTACCGTGATCGATCACAAGATACCTTTAAAGCCTAGCGTCAAACCTTTTAGACAAAATCTTAGGCAGATCAACCCCATTTTATTGCCTGTGGTCGAGAGAGAAGTGAAGAAACTTTTAGAGGCGAAAATTATAGTACCTTTGAGATATTCCGACTGGGTGGCAAATCTGGTCCCGGTCAGAAAAAAGAGTGGGGAGATTAGACTGTGTGTAGACTTCAGAAATTTAAATAAGTCCTCTCTTAAAGACAACTATTTGCTGCATAAAATGGATCATGTGATAGAAAGGGTAGTTGGGGCGAATAGAATGTCTATGATTGACGGTTTCTCTGGATATAATCAAATTGCCATGAATGAACAAGATAAAGAAAAAATAGCTTTTACTACCCCTTGGGGTACGTTCATGTATGATAAAATGCCTTTCGGTTTGATGAATGCAGGAGCCACATTCCAACGCACTATGGACATCGCTTTCATCGGAGAGAGGGATAAGTTCGTAGTCATCTGTCTCGATGATTTAACGGTTTTCTCCAAATCCGACGAAGAGCATCTGTTACATCTTAAACAAACATTCGAAAAGTGCCGCAGGTTTGGTCTGTCCTTAAACCCCAAGAAATCACACTTTGCCATGCAAGAGGGTAAATTATTGGGTCATGTTGTATCTAAGGATGGAATTAAGATTGATCCTAAGAGGGTTGAAGCGATAGACACTATAAACATTCCTAGAAATGTAAAAGAAATTCAATCTTTCTTAGGAAAAATAATTTTTTTACGAAGATTTATCCCAAATTTCGCTGAAATTGTAAAATTGATCACAGATATGCTGAAAAAGAATAGTGAAGTAAAGTGGACAACAGAGGCCAAAGCATCATTCGCACACATTAAGAAATTCATAGACGAGGCATCTGTATTGGCAAGTCCCGATTATCTGAAGGACTTTCTTATTTTCTCATTTGCCTCCGAACACACGATTGCTGCGATGCTCCTCCAAAAGAACGAAGAGGGTTTCGAACAACCGATCGCCTTTTTCATCAAG
This sequence comes from Picea engelmannii, assembly GCA_009831015.1. Classification (NCBI taxonomy): domain Eukaryota; kingdom Viridiplantae; phylum Streptophyta; class Pinopsida; order Pinales; family Pinaceae; genus Picea; species Picea engelmannii. The sequence goes on along the minus strand of ML814303.1, from coordinate 106,926 downwards.
AGCCTAAGAGACGCAGAACTTAAATATGATATAATAGAAAAACAAGTGTACACCATGGTAAAAGCACTGAAGGCATTTAGAACATATTTATTACACTCCAAGATCATTGCATACGTACCAACCAGTTCTATGAAAGATATTTTGGTACAACCAGACAGTGATGGGAAAAGAGGATGATGGTTGGCCAAGATTCAAGAATTTGACCTGGAAATCAAACCTACTAAATTGATAAAAGGACAAGGCCTGGCCAAACTTTTGGCTGAATCAAATATTAGAGCTCTGGATATAAACTGCCTACAGGGATATGAGGAAAACATGAACATAAACGAGCTTGATGAACCAACAAGTGCAATTAAGATTGAGGAGAAGTTTGTATCATCAGAATGGTACAAAAACATAGTATCCTACCTGCTGACTCTAAAATGTCCGAGTGAACTATCACCATCAAAAGACATGACTTTAAAGATTCATGCAGTTAAGTATTGTATCACCAAAAATCAACTATATTGGAAAGACCTGCTCGGTTTCTTGTTAGTCTGCTTAGTCGAATCGGAAACAGAAAGGGTTATGAGTGAATTTCACGAAGGAGTTTGTGGATGACATCACGCTTGGAGGGCCACAACTTACAAAATTCTGAGGGCTAGGTATTACTGGCCAAAACTCTTTTTAGATGTTAATGCCAAGGTCCGAGCCTGTAACCCTTGTCAGCTATTTGCAGGTAAACAGAAACTCCCGGCGCTACCTTTAGTTCCGGTCAAAACTGAGGCCCCTTTTCAACAATGGGGGCTAGATTTTATAGGAGAGATTAATCCACATTCTAGCGCCCAACACAACTGGATCTTAACTGCCACAGACTACTTTACTAAATGGGTGGAAGCTATTCCAACTAAAAGGGAAACTGACTCGGTGGTAATAGATTTCTTAGAAGACAATATCCTGTCAAGATTTGGCTGCCCCCGAAAGATAGTCACAGATAATGCCCAGGATTTCAAATCTATGGCTATGATTAGCTTCTGCCAAAAGTATAATATCATTCTTGTCCATTCTACAACGTACTACCCCCAAGGAATTGGATTGGACGAGTCGTCTAACAAGAGCCTGATCAATATAATTAAGAAAGTGTTGGATGAAAACAAAAAGTCTTGGCACGTACATTTAAAGTACGCTTTGTGGGAGAATTGCATAGGCACTAAAAAGTCTATCGACATGTCTCCTTTTCTAATGGTATATGGGACAGATGCAGTGTTACCTATAAATTTAGCACTCCCCGTGATGAAATTGTGGCAAGATTAGAAAGAAGAACCTAATCATGTCACCAGGAGAATAAACCAGCTAATCGAGGTTCAACAGCATGGGGTAGAAGTAGATGAAAGGATGCAGAAGTATCAGTACGACATGAAGGCATTATTCGACCGTAGGGAAAAGGACAGAGATTTCCTCCCAGGTGATTTAGTACTAAGGTGGGATGCAAGGAGGGAAGAAACAATGAAACATGGTAAATTCGGTCACCTCTGGTATGGGCCATTCAGAGTCTCATCTCTCGGAGGAAAAAATTCTTTCCTACTAGAAAATTTAGATGGTGAAATCCTCAACGCCCCTGTCAACGGGCGTTATCTGAAGCATTATATGGCATAAACAGTCGCGAAAAAAAAAAAAGGAAGATGATGTGTATATTTATATATAGGAATTTTTTTACATATATGTATATTTTTCATTTACGCATTCTTATTCTGATTTTCTTTTTCTTTCGTGAATTTTCGACCCCTTTCAGATAGCCTCGATAACCTTCGTATTTGCCTTTTACAGGATTCGAGCTGCAAACAAAACAAGCAGGAGAAGTAAATAGAAAGTTGGGTGTCAGAAATAAATTGGCTTAAACAAGTGATACCAAAGATTTTTTGATATTTTGCAAAGAAAATGAAACTGTAAGGTGAAGGTGAGATTTCCTAAAAGACTTGTTCTGAAAGGCTATCAAAGAAAACCGAGATAACCTCATTCAGACAGCAACATTGTCTTAACTAATAAATAACATAACATTTCCATGGTTAATCGTTTACGAAAGAATAAGACGAAATAAACAAGTCACTCAAATTAAAGCAGTGAGTCAAAGTAAAGCACCCCCGAAAAAGATTTTCAAGAGTCAGTTTTGATTTTTTGACCTCTGTTTTTCAGTCCATAAATCTTTATCTGTCACCCTTTTCTGTTTTCGGGTTTACCCTTTAAAAAGTCAACATCTTTCCGTTTTCGCATACATAGGGAGAAGAGATTACGTTTCAACCTAGAGAGCTTCAAATAAGATTGTGGAAAAAAAATCGAGTCTTCACAACTCCTCGGTCCCTTGCTAAACAAAGTGACGCTTAAAGTGATCCTGACTTTCCTAGGTTTTTCAACAGTTTCGGAGGATCGAGGCTTGCTCAAATAGAACACCCCAAAAAAGTTATTTTTCCCTTTCTCCCTGTGAACGAAGGTGTTGTGAAAGTTAAGGGAAGGTTGGTACCGAGTAATCAAAGTAAGTTGATAGACCTATAATGAAAAATATTACACAGATATAAGCCTTGATACAAATTGATTGCCCCCATCTTTGTGCTCTAAAAAAGAAAATTATAAGACAAGTGGTCAAAGGAAATTCATAAATGATTGCCCCCATCTAGTCCAAGAGACGATGAAAGGAAATTCAGAAATGATTGCCCTCGTCTCAGCATTTAAATGCACAAATATATTCCAAAGTGGTGAAAGGAAATTCAGTAAAAAAGGGCCAGATAACTTCACCGGGGTACTGAACAGGCTCGCTGGCCGTGAAGCAATATCTGAGATATCTGTAAGGCTGTTATACATGAATATCACTCTACTCTAGTAACCAATTCTTTTCAAAACCTGATCTACATCCCAATTTCAGATAGGGCATCCTAATTAAAAACATATAATTTTCTTCTTTTGATGCAAGCCAATAGCCACAAGATCTGTTGGTTCTCCTAGGACTGTTTTGATTGTCTCAAGGCAGACCTGAATTCAGTAATCGGAAGGAGAAAGTCATGAAAGGGACTACAACTAAGTTTAAAAAGTATCTGAGTTTTGAAAATCTTTTCAAAGGTAAAAAACGAAATCCCTTTCCCCTTCGGTACCCTATCCTCAGGAACCTTTTTGCTGGATTAAAGCCATTGACTCCATTTACCCAATATCAACATGTGGTCTACTGTTCTTCCCGTCTTACAAGAAAACGAGATCCCTAGCTGGAGCCTATGTTGGAGCCGCCTTTGTTTTTTAGTCCGTTTTGAATTTTATTTCTTAATGCTCGAAATCGAAAGTTGGTTTTCATATTTTCCTTTATTTATTTATTTTCAAAATCTCGGAAGTCTCATCACGTGAGCGGCGATGGTTATCATACTCTCAAGGTGAGTTATACTTTTCGTTCAAATGATTTTTCCCCTTTCTTACCTCGGGATTTCGTATATCGGGTGTTATAGATCACATAGTTCACAAGTCCCGAAGAGCGAAACAACAAAATAACCTTAAATTTTTACCCAGGTCAGTAGCGAGAGTAAAGATTTTCTAAACTACGATTAAGCATCATCGAGATTTCGTGTCTCGACGTTTACTAACTCCAAAAGTCTTACCGTCGTAATCCCGATAGTCGAAATCACAAGACTCTTGTTTTAAGTAACCCAGGTTAGTGTTAAAGGTAAAAAGTTCAGTTGTGGTTGTTGGATCACCAATCCCAAATACTCGATGTCCATTAGATCAGAGTCTAGTGACCAAAGGAAGCACATAGGAGAAGTATAGATCTGATCTGTTGAATCTGAGCATCGAGGACCAACAACCGTCGGATCCAGTATAATTACGAAGAGGATAATGGCCGAGAGTCATCCTCCAACTCCACGAAATGCGAGGTTGTGATGAGATCTTAGCCATTGGATCTATAGGACACGTGGCGAGATATCAGCGTTTCGCTGACTCGTGAATTGAAAAAGTCAAAGGTAAGAGTTATAGGAACTCATGATGTTTGAGTTAGCGAGTTGTCTAGACCGTTAGATCATGGGGATTTGTGAGTTGTTGATCTGACGCTCACAAATATCGGGAAGGCAGGAGGGAAATACCCAAGGATATGGGAGCCACAACAATCCTATCCGTTCATCTGGGAAGGACGCGTGGCAGCCGATAAAGCAGATTCGTAGAATCGCGAATTGGAAGAACTGCGTCGAGTAGTCCACAGACATCGCGAAGTCTCAGTTCGCTATATTGATCACAGTCGTTGGATCGAGGAATGTCATGGGCTGTTGATCTAGAGTAGGTTTCAGAATATCAAAAGTTGGAAGAAGGGAGGTGAGTAGTCCTCCAACTTCGTGAAACACGAATTCCCGATAAGATCTGGACCGTTGGATCAGAGAGGGTTGTGGGTCGTCGATTTGACATAGAGCACTGAATCAGGAATCTAGAGTTGGAAGAGTCAGGGTTGGTTCATGTTCAAACACCCGACATGCAAGGTCATGATTTGATCACATCCATCGATCAAAGGGAGAGCATGGACCATTGATCTAGTACGACAAAGAACAAAGTCTGAGTTCTCGATGAAGAGATCTAGACCATTGAAATACAGAAGATTGTGGACCGTCTATTAGGCAACCTCTGAAATGCGAAGTCGTGAAATGATCTGGGCTGTCGGATCATAGATGATCGTGGACCGTTGATTTGACACAAGCATATATTCAAAAGTTAGGGTTGTGGTCACAACCAATGGTCACATCAGCGGAAGAGAAGGGAAGGAACTAGCGTTGCTTGGCTCCACCTTGGAGTTTCGTGAGTTGGGAAAATCGAGGTCAATCACACTTGATCACCTGAAATGTGAAATTACGAAACGACTGTTGGTTAGGCACATGGTCATTGTCGATGGTCATGTGAAAGGAAGGGGCTTAGCCAGAAAAGCTAGCACCCACTGTGAAGTTTTCTCAAGAAGGGAAAAGGCGTCAAAGGCATGAGCGCATGAAGGTTTTCTTAGTAACTGCCAGAATGAAGTGATTGCATTTGCCAGAGAATTTGAAGAGGCTTCAGGGTGATCGCCAAAGGAGTTGAAGAGTCTCGATGTAACTGCTAGTGGTATGAAGATTACTCATAGAGAAAATTTGCAGCTGAAAAAGTATCAAAGACTGTAATTGCAAGAGAAGCCAAAGAATATCAGCATAACGACCACTGATGATGAATGGATTCAGTATAACCGTAGAGAATACAAAGAGTTTCCAGGATGATCTGGAAGAGGACTTGGCATAAGAAAGACATGCCGAACAGAGAAGAGGGTGTTCTTCTCCGATAACTAGGCATGTGGGTAGAAGGAGACCGTGAGCTGAATCTAAAGTAGATATGAGTAGCACAAAAAATGACATGCAGAGGTCGCACAGAGCATAAAAGAAGAATAGAAGCTGAACAAAGGAGGGGTTGTGTAGGAGATTAATGAGAAGAGCATATAAACGCTACAGAGGATAAATCACAATAGAATATAAAGTGCAAGGGATGTGAGTAGAAAGACACTGATGCAGGCAGAGCAGAGCAGTGTAGTAGAACAGTGATGAGACTGGTAAGCCATTGATAAATACTATATCACTGTAATAGAGTCCAGTAAGAAAATATTTATATTTGAGGGTGGTAGGGTGGTGCTAGGGAGGACTGTTGTCCTGAGAGTTTCAAGTGGGTTCTTGAACACAGGGAGTTGTAGCTTCCATCTGGTTGCAGCCAGAAAAGCCAGGGTGGTAGGGTGGTACAAGGGAGAAATATGGTTCTTTGTTATGCAGGTTGGTGCATGTGTGACTGTAACTTGGTGCTTCCATCCAGTTGGTGCTGGAACACTCAGGGAGTTGGTGCTTCCTTCTAATGGGTGCTAGAGAAACCAGAGAGTTGGTTCTCTCAGCAAGTTGCAGCTTGTAAAATATAGGTGGTGTTGGAGCCACCTTTGTTTTTTAGCCTGTTTTGAATTTTATTTCTTAATGCTCGAAATCGAAAGTTGGTTTTCATATTTTCCTTTATTTTTTATTTTTCAAAATCTTGGAAGTCTCATCATGCGAGTGGCAACGGTTATCATACTCTGAAGGCGAGTTATACTTTTCGTTCAAATGATTTTTCCCCTTTCTTACCTCGAGATTTCGTATATCGGGTGTTATAGATCACATAGTTCACAAGTCCCGAAGAGAGAAACAACAAAATAACCTTAAATTTTTACCCAGGTCAGTAGCGAGAGTAAAGATTTTCTAAACTATGGTTAAGCATCATCGGGATTTTGTGTCTCGACGTTTACTAACTCCAAAAGTCTTACCGTCGTAATCCCGATAGTCGAAACCACGAGACTCTTGTTTTAAGTAACCCAGGTTAGTGTTAAAGGTAAAAGGTTCAGCCATGGTTAAACTCAGTCGAAAATTCGCAACTCGGCATGTTTTCCCTCAAAGGCTAAACCGTCAAAGCCCCGAGTCGCAAAGTCATGATAAAGATAGAAATGTAATTAATTAAACACTTAATCCAGTTTTATCCCCCAATTTAATTAAATCAGATCATCGCGATCTCGCGATTTCGCAACTCGTCATACCAACCTCCTGGAAGCTATACCTTCGAAGCTCTGAGTTGCGAAGTTGCGATCTCGCGATTTCGCAACTCGGCATACGAACATCCCAGAAGCTATACCTTCGAAGCTCCGAGTCACGATATAAATAACCACGATATTTGTTTTTTTTTTAAACATGATTAATTAAACACTGAATCCTGGTTACATTTTTATTTAACAAAAACTAATTATCACAATCTCGGGTTTTAGAGGTTGGAACGGTTAGAGTGAAAACTCCAGATGTAGCGAGTACCGAAAGATTAATTAACGTTGATAAAACCTGATTAATTGAGCTAAGCCAGTATTTCCCATGATTTGATGCATGCACAGTCTACGAGGAAATCTTAATTTTTGCTTGCGCCAACTTGCATTTCAAACTGTCAAAATTTATGGCATTAATTAGAAACAAGGCGAATTGACAAGTAAGGATCGGGTTTTTATTGCCAAATTATATTTAAGAATGATTTGACCATTCTTTTCCTGAAAAGTACCGAGTTTTAAATGGTCGAATGTATAGATTTGTTATTTGTTATCACAAATTCATTTCTACATTACACAGAGAAAACTTTCTCAACGAACTAATTTCTATATGTATACATATTTTTATCGTAGAAGAGCTAAAGCAAAATCCCCCGCCATGGCCTCGCGAAAAGCATCTAAAGCCAACGTTGAGCTTTCGGGACAAGGTTCAGACAACGTCTTTGATACTTCACCTCGAAGTGTCGACTCTATCAAGACCTGGTCGTTTGTTTCTGAGGTTCTACAGTCCGAATCGGTAGATTATTCGGATGATTCCAGTGACAATGAAAAAGACGACCTGACCACCAAATATAAGATCGTCATCCAAGCTAGAATGCATAAAGTAGCGGCCAGGCCATGACTGCTCCCTTACTATGATATGGTCCGGTGGGCATTAGACCATGTGGATATACCAACCAGAACCATCATCAACGAGCATAAGGTCACTATTGTCACTTTCAGACCCGAACAACTTCAGTCTATGTACAAGTTGCCAACCGTGTCACACTTTACATACAATGCCGAATTCTTGGAGAATTTCAAACAGAAGGAATGTGTGCAATATGACAAGACTATGTCTAGTTTAATCAAAGATTGGGTCTCACACCCTGCGAAGTTCAGGGTGGACAGTAACGGTATATATTCAATAGCTTCTCTGGAACCACAGYTCAAATATGTAGCTATGATGACCTGTAGATTATACRGGAGAGAGGACACCACACATTTTTTMCTTCAGTGGGTGCCTCTAATACATTCAATCGCCGAAGGATGTTCCTTYGACTGGGCTAAAATACTGTCTGATATCCTGACCAATCGAGTTACAGAGTATCAAGYGTAGAGGGAGAGCGGAAAGATTGCTTCATTCTTTATGTMTGCGTACATTATGGACGCCATGTGTTTTCTAACACCTTTTCCCTTAATGAGCTGGAGTTGGACTCCATTAGAGGCTGAGCCCATCCACGTCTACCATTCGAAACTGTGGGAAAACAAAGTGGCAGATTTTGTGTATGAAATATTTAACTAGGTAATGGTACCRTTGCATGTCACTATTTTCGGCMACCCACCATCCAGGATCTCGGACAGTATAGCGATGAATCTGAACAATATAGTCGACTGGTATGTAGAAGCAAAATTCTCATATCTCAGGGTTTTTGGGGCTTCTGTTCCCCTGCATGCATTACCATTATTCATACCTGATAAGTTGGCTTGTCGTGAGGTTGCTAGGAAAACTGTAATCGGTGGCATAAGCAAGGAGCTTAAGGGATATTCAAAGAAGGTATGGCCACCTTTTCCTATTCATTTAAATTCATATTCTTTGTTAGATTTCGGGCATGCTAAAGCTGAGGCAGCAGCCCTGGAAGACCTAAAATTGGTTCATGTTGAATTCAAGAAGCATGATCCACAAAGGGTCGTAAGTAATCACTTGGCCAGTTGCAGACTTAAAAGGTTGGAACACGAAAATTCACCCTCGGATGAAATTTTCCGAGGTGCAAGATCTTATGACGAGATTTTGGCTCAGATACAAGCCCTGACACCCAAAGAGAGGGCCAATGTTCTAAAATTCCAAGAACATCGACGCAGTTGTCTTCCCTCAGTATTGCGGGGTGAGAATCCAAGTACAACAGAGGTGCAACAAAAAGAATCCGAAGGCTCCAAAGATGCGGCACCCAGCCAAGAAAAACACCAGGACGGGGGAGAGCAAACTAGGAGTCCAAAACCAGAGATAAAGACTCCCGAGCCACTGAAAAAGAAAACTCCAGTTACTACTCCAGGACATCCAGCTAAGCAAATCAGAGATCCTATCTCCTCCATTACTCCCTTGCAGTCAACTCAGGGAAACATAGATGCAGGGTGGATTTTAAATGAAGATTTGAGACCTATAAGGATGGAAGAGCTCCCTCCAAATGAGTTCTTTTTTGATAAGAAGAGAAAGGCTATAGTAAAAAGAGAATTCTATCAGGAAGAGGGATCAACAGCCAAGAAGTTCAAGGTGTTGACCGATGGGAAAGACAAGAAGAAAGAAGAGTTTGCGACATAAATAGTTGGGACATTAGGGGCATATGCTACAACAAACCAGTTTTCAGTTGGGGTTTTGAAAAATCAGTTGAAGCGAAAAAATCGCCTCATCAAAACCTTAGAATCTAAATAAGCCACAATAGAGGAGGCTGCCAAGGACCAGGCAAGAACAGGAATAGAACAAGCAAGGTTGGCCGATAAAAAGGAGATAGAGCTGCTCAAAACTAAGCTCGAACAAGCAGAGCTGGTAGCTCAGATCGGTCAGATACAAGTAGGCCAGCAAAAATACTTGATTGAGTAGCTACAGGCTAGAGTGGAAATCGTCGAAAGTAAAGTTATAAATATCGGGATGTTCCAGTCCCAGGCGATGGAGATTCGGAGTAGAGTTTCGGCAGCCCAACGAAGTTTACTTGCCAAGGTAGAGATAATTAGGGACAATTTCTTACTCGTTGATCAAGTATTGGAAAATTTATCTGTTAGAGAAAGAGAAGCTGGAGCAGCTCGGGTCGCATTTCAAGAGGCTGTAATAGCTACAAACAACAGGGAATCAAGAAGTACTCCTAGGTTTTCCATTTCGGAGCAAACCAAAGGAAATATTTTATTGAAAGAATGGGAGCACAGTATATCAGAAGGTAAACTGCAAGCCAGGAAGGTAATGAAATCCTTTGAATAGGATTTTGGTTCTATAAATGGTAATCTGTTAGGTATTGATAGCGAAGGCAATGCTGAGACATTGAGTCAAATGAATATAGAGAAAATCTTGCTTGATATAAATGAAAAAGAAGAAAGAGATTCGACTGAAATCTCACAAGTAGCTATGGCAGACATAGTTCAAATAGATAAATGTATGATTAAACCAAGTGTACAATTGTGCGCTATTGACATCCTAGACCGACAGATGGAAGAAAGGTTGCCAAAATTATCCCGAGATTGTTACTCTTTTGAGGCCAATTGTCAAGCGGAACCATCAAGGTTGATATCTCGGCTGGTGGAAAGATGTGTCACTTGTACTGAGCATGCGAGAGGGCAAGCTTCTCGTACCAAATAAAGACAGAGATAAATAAATGAAACTATTGATATCCTTCTTGTTGTAACTGAAAATCCTAGAACGATTGAGATTCCATCATATGTAAATCTGTATAAATATACAATAGAAGGAAGGAACAAGGGCTGGACCTTTTTGGGTCGATTGTAATAGAGGTTTTCTATCCTGAGAGTTAATATAAAGAAAATCCAAAGATTCTCAATTCCGTCACGACTGTGTTATGAGTTTGTTTCCTTGTATCTCATATTTCATTTCATTTCATATATGTATTTGATGAATGCTTCGCTATAATTTAGTACAACCTCTACTATAGTGAATGAATTCTAGTTTTCTATATTGTTTACTATTTTTCCTCTGTACCAGCTATCAACAGGTATAAGACCAATCAACACTCTAGATTTCTAAATATATATTTTATGCTTCATCGGGTTATTTGCTCATCTTTTTCTTCTTCTGTTTATAAGTGATATTCTCCCTTGATAGGAGCCTTACATGATAAACAACTTAATGTTTCCCCCCACCTCATACATCTCTATTTAAAATGTAGCTTGGTTATGGGAAAGGGCCTTTGGTTTGCACCCTATTTTCACTACTGGAACTGTAAACTCTCCTTTATACGACCGAAATTGAGACATCACCTAAAATTCCTCTGAGATTTTCTTATCATTTTGTTCCTCTATGACTGTCCCTGTAACAAGGCAGCCTAATATCGAACCCGAACTATCAGATCAAACACATATCGCCTTAAATATTTTTGATACTATTCTTAAAACAACCACTACCCGGGTTGAAATCGAACGTTCATGGGCAACGATTGAACGGGATATAAACATCCAGGAACAGTTGGAAGCTAGACAACGTGAACCCAAAAATCATCCCTAGCTTCCCTTGCCGAAGGTTGACATTTCTTCCTTCTTTATCCCTTACTCACTTTCGGATGCCTAGACACTGTACTTCCAAGCCTTAAGTACAGACTTTGGAACAACATGTGGTAGCCTCACAATGATTTGGTGCTCATAAGAATGATAATGTACAGAAAATAAAGACTACTTATCATATCAAGAAGAAGAGGTTTTCTCCCTTTATGGGTTTCCTCAGGAATATTTGTCTCTATGTGCTTCATGTGTGTGATTGATGTTGAATACTCTATTTCTTACTTCCCTACATCATTGTGATCATCATTGAGTGTTCTATAATGAGATTAAAATGGTTATAATTTTTTAAGCACTGTAACAACTGATTCACCCCCCCCCTCTCAGTTGTCTAACAGTAATCATGTTCATCGATTTGTTCCAACTAATTTGAATGTTGCATTATCTACCATAGAGAGCTTCAAAATGATTCATTTTCAATGACTCCTGATAGCCATTGTTGTATGAAAATTATACCAGTGGTAGGTGTTAGCACTCTGCAAATCCGTTCGGCTGATAAACAGATGACAGAGGTAACTTTTTCAACCAACTTTGAGACCCGAAACTAGCCTTTCGAACTTGGAGAGGGTTCTCTCGAGAGACTTTCTCTCAATACAGGATATGACCTTAAACTATTTGATAGATTTAACACTGTCAGATAATGATTTTTGGTTCTATTGGCGTAAGAGAGTAAGACCTTGGGCTATGGAGTCGATTTAAGAATACGATGGAAACGAATGACTCAGTGACTGAACTTGAGAGGATAAAGGCTAAGCGAACAACAATCTTCAATTTAAAATTGTTGTGTGTGTGGCAAGGAGAAAACACATGAAGCAACTCAGAGCACTATTGAGGATGAATTCAGAGTTAACTTTAGAGGAAATATGTTTTGTCTAAATGGTGCGAATAAGGGGCGCAACGCAGCGAATCCCAGGTTTGAAATTTCATTCTGATTCAGACATAAAAAGATATGAACAAAGAAAACAGGAAGTACGTACACAAAGAAAGGAAACAATACATCCAACTGCTACAATTAGAATCTTTTCATCAAAGCTTCAAGACTTTTGCATTAAGTTTCAATCGAACTCAAACTACATTCAATAGTCACTGTCTATACTAATATTTCTAGCCAACCCAAATTACATTGAAAAGATAAAATATATAGGCGAGAGTGCCTCCTAGGCTACCCTGCTCTATAGCTACTATCTCTAAAATTTAGGAAACTGACTACTCTGCACTGCATGACTCTTCGCATGACGCCTTTCCAAAAATAGAAACAATTGTATCTGGACGCATCATGACTGCTTGTATTCCACCATGGGGATTCGATTACCGGCAAAGTATTTTCATGGGAAGCATAATGTGTAAATGCCTTCCTTTAGAAAAAATTTTGAATGATCAAATATTCTGTCAGGGTCCCGCTATTTACTGTAATGGCTTTGATTTATGCCGCACGCTCATCTATTGGGGAGTGTACGTGGTGAGTGGCTACTGACTGTCATGGTCATTACCAAAATGACAAAACATCTAAGGACGATGCCTCCTTAAAAAAATTTCAAGATTGGTTCTTCGTTTGAGGATATGAGAATGGACTCAGTTAATCATGTTTCTTTTGCGCGCTGGCAAGAGCTGCGCGAGATTTTTCCTCGACCGCTTCACATTCTTTGAAATGCTTCACATTCCTTTCTTCTGACAGCCTCTATGTTTTTCACAGCTATGCGATTGTATCCTACACCTCTCTGAGCTGTCTCTTGAGCCACATCATGTTTCCTTTGCGGCTTTGCGATGCTGGCACTTCAAGGGTCTTTGCTACTAGTTATTGTCTTAGTTCCCTATTTTCCTAGTAAAGTTCGACGATGGTGAGTTGCATCTGTTTCAGTTGTTGAGATGTGTCTCGACCATTAGTGCCCATGACATATATCCTCCTCATTCTACTCTCTCTCTCTCTCTCTCTCTCAGCTTGTACCTTCGACAGGTTCCAGTTGAATAGCGCGCATAAGTAATTCTTCGGCAACTGATCTTGCACGCGACTCGTTTGGGACTTGGGTTTCCCCAGTGTCCTTGTTCTTCCTTGGCATACCCCTTCTCCAGGGTATCTGCTGTTGGGGAGACAGGGATTCTAACGTTCTTCCTTCCTGCGCAACTTCTCCCCCTCTCGGTTCTGCACGGTGTGATATCATCGTTTCCACAGGAAGAGGGAAAACTCCCTTTGGATCCTTGGGGATGTCTGTTGTGAGTAAGAACGAATCCCAGTCTCTTTGGGGCTCGGGATTGGTGCTTATTCCACTGTGCGCACCATTTATTATGTTTTGGAAGGTTGCCATGGTGCAACCTGTATTTTTTTTGCACGTGGTGGATCCAGCAAGGACCAAGGTGAAGAACTTGATCAATCTAGGCTTGCGAGAAAAGATTACAAACAATGCATAAACCTGATTCGCGAATAGAATGCATGCAGAGCATCCATAATTTATAACAGAGAAGATGGGAAGAGGAATTGTTCCAAGGAACACTGAATTCATGGTGGCTGGATGTTTCGAAATGAACTGTAGATTTTCCATAGCACATATGTGCGTGTAAAGTACAACTGATAAATGTTGCAGGGTATATGTGATACAAACACTATGATTTTTCATCTTCTCGACCTTCATAATGAGTTGATAGTGGTTATTTCACTTGTCGACGCAACTTCTACCAACAACTTGTCTTGACCTGGGGCAAGTAGAGACTCCCTTTTTTATAGGACCCAACTCTCTGGGAACAAACTTGTACTTTTACACATTTTTTGACTCTAACATCCCTTCCTGAATCCAAGGGCCAACCAACCACCTTCTGACTTCGACCCTTTTGTTGTTAAGTACCTAACCTCACACGCCTTGACACACAAGCCATGACTCAACTAAGACCAACTCTAACTGAAGGAAAAATGGTGGCGCTAACAACTGGCTCCAACGGGGATGCTATCCTCCCCGCGAGGTAGCAAAGAACAATAGACCAGGTGCCTGAACATTGGGCCTTATTCAACTTTCGGACATATGACATATGAAAAATAAAATGCAAGCTAAAACTACCAACACAGTTCCTAAAAAGACTTCAGCATAAACTTAGGGCCTTTACTTCGGGCTTCAATTTTCTGTTGACCAACTGACTTGAAAAAAAAACAAAATGACTATTTACAATAGTATGTGACTTAAACAGACTTTATTTCACTAAATAGTGTTTGAGGAACCTGTCGTTTACAGGCCCCCAACCAATAGACTCTCCATTTAGTTCTTCTAGAAAATAGGCGTTATTTTCGCGATATGCATCTATTTTGAAAGGACCCATCCAAAGATTGTTGAACTTTCCGTTCTTTCCTTTATCTTCATTTCTCGTGTCCCATTTGAACACCAGGTCCCCCAACTGAAAATTTTCCTGCTTAGAGTGCTTGTCAAAGGTTTTCTTCATCCTTTCCTAGTGGAGTTGTGATTGATTGTACACCTGTTCTCTCATCTGCTGTGTGTGGATCAATGGATATATTCTCCTCTCCATGTCATCCGGCTTGGCATCGTGCTCTTGTAAAAAATTTCTGACAGGCAACCCCAGCGAGGTGGGGAAAATCACATCTGCGTCATATACAATCTGGAAAAGAGATGTCAATATGGACTTCTTGGTGGTAACCATGTCCGCCCACAACACATAGATAAGATTTTTATGCTAGGCCTTCTTGTTGTCTTGCAGGAGTCTCTTGATGATCCTGGTCAGGATTTTATTCGATGATTTTGCTAACCCATTCCCTTGCGGGTAATATGTTGTAGAATGCCCCAGGGTTATATTGTAATCTTGGTAGAACTTCTCCATCTTATTGGACTTGAATGCGGCCGTGTTATCTGTTATGATCTTGACAGGGCATCCAAATCTCAACAGGATGTTTGTCCCCAAAAACTGGATGATGACTGCATCAGTGTCCTATTTTGTTGGGACTGCTTCTATCCACTTCGTGAAGTAATACGTGGCCATGAATATCCATTTGTGTTTTGCTGAGGCTGGAGGATTTATTTCCCCTATGAAATCCAAACCCCACTGCATGAAAGGTGCTTCAACTGAGATTGGCTTTAGTGGCAGGGGCTGCAACTTTATTCTTCCATTGAAAATTTGACACTCGTGGCAACTGAAACTTCTTTGTATACATCCGCGAAGATTGTAGGCCAATAGTAACCCTCTCTTAATATTTTGTGCACGATGGTCTTCCAATAGTGGTGTCCTCCATAGTTGCCTTTGTGGAATTCCTCGATAGCTTGTTTCTCGTCGTCTTCCAACAAACAACTTGGCAATATCCCTCCATGATATTTCCAGTATAGAGAGCTATCCAAGATGTAGAACCTGACGGCTTTGAGCTTTAAAAATATGGCCTTGGTATTACTTAAACTCGGAGGGGCTTGCAGATTCCTTAGCATGTAGATGATATATGTGTACCACGGAGAATCGATGAACTTCTGAGAGACCTGCGTAGTCGTTTCTTCCTGAGGACTATTTGATAGATCAATAATGAAGTTGATTCCCACAGCGTCACAGTCCAACTACGCCATCAACTTCTCAAGGCCCAGACCCTTAATTAGTTTCGTAGGCTTGATCTCAAGGTCATATTCTAGCATGGTCTCTATCCACTTACCTCTTCTCCCCTCAGGGTTAGGTTGAGTCGGGATATACTTGACTAAGTTGTTGGGCACATAAGCAATAATGTGGGAGTGTAATATGTATGTCCTGAACTCCTTTAGGTCCTTCACTAAGGTGTATGCTTGCTTCTCCATAATGTCATACCTTAGTGGAGCATCCCTCAATGTTTGGTTGAAATAGGCTATGGGCTTCTTGAATTTCTTCTCGTCTTTCTGTAACAACACGTCAGAAATTGTATGCTCCGAGGTGAATGAAAACATGATGAAATCTTTCGTGAAGTCTAGATAGGCTAGCACATGAGCTCTAGTCGGCACCACCTTGATATCTTCAAATGACTTCCTGGATTCTGGGTTCCACTTGATCTTGTTCCCCTTTCTAAGCATGCAAGTGATATGTTTTATAATCTCTGCCAAGTTTGGAATGAATCTTCTCAAGAAGTTTACTTTTCCCAGGAAGGATTGCACTTCCTTCTTACTGCATGGAGTGCCGATTTTCAGGATTCCTTCAACTCTACTGGGGTCTATCTTAATTCCCTCTTTCGATATAATGTGCCCCAACAACTTCCCTTCTTCCATCTTGAAATGTGATTTCTTCGGATTCAGTGATATGCTGAATTTTCTGCACTTCTGGAAAACTTTCTTCAGATGCTCAAGGTGTTGTTCGTCGGAGGCAAAGTATACCATGATGTCATCCAGATATATCACAATGAACTTGTCCTTTTCATCAACAAATTCTATTTCCATTTCCCTCTGTAAGGTGGCACCAACGTTCATCAGGCCGAAAGGAATCTTGGCATACATGAATTTCCCCCATGGCATCGTGAAGGCCATTTTTTCCCTGTCATCCAGGTGTACCATGATCTGGTTATAACCCAAAAAACCATCTAGCATGAACATCTTCTGGGACCCCACCACCTTTTGCAGGATATAGTCCATTTCAGGAAGAGGGTAGTGATCCTTGAGGGACAATTTGTTTAAGTTTCAGAAGTCCACACACAGTCTTATTTTCCTCTTTTCTTTCTTACAGGAACCAAATTGGTTACCCATTTTGAAAACCTTAAAGAAACGATAATCTTATCTTCGAAGAGTTTCTTTACCTCCTTTTCGATCAGTGACAGTAGAAGGGGATTTATCCATCTCAACTTCTGTTTGAAAGGCCTCTGGTCTTCTTTGAGAGGGATAACATGCTGAATTACTTTAGTGTCATACACCTTCAAGTCATCATAGCTCCAAGCGAAAACGTCGGGGAAATCTTTCATGAGCTTGACATAGTCTTTCTTGACCTTTGGACTGAGTGTTTTCAACAATTTGATTATTTTTGGGTTCTCCTTAGTCCCGATGTTTCAATCTTCAACGTCCTCTTTGTTTGTAGTGAAATTGGGATTTATATCCACGTCATTTTCTTCAAACAACTTTTCCAGTGGCAGTAATCCCTTCAGGATGATGTTATTTTTCAGTTATACTATGTCTCTTCCCACTATCTAGTTTTGGAAAGGGTCCTCATTACTGTGTGCATCCACACTCCCATCTTCGTCACAACAACATTCATCATCAATGTTCGTATTAGTGAACTCGTCGCTCATTTGTAGAAACCTCTCCATCTGTTTGTCATCTTCAAACACCTACCAATATTTGATATTATCAGGCACCGTCGGCCAGTGCTTGACTTCGATTTTGTATTTTTTGTTGGGGAAGATGGGAATTTTGAAAACCGAGGCCGAGGTGGCCAATGCATCAGTGATCTAATTTCCCCCCCTTGGGACAACTGATAGATTATACTCTGAGAACTCCTCGAGGAGGTCTAACACCAAGTTCTTGTATGCTCTTGGCGTGGGGTGTTTTTCCTGATATATGCCTTTCACATGATTTATAATCATCTTGGAGTCTTCGTGTACTGCTATATTCTCTGCGCCTAATTCCTTGAAAACCTTTAGGCCCAAAATCAACACCTCATACTTTTCCATGTTGTTTGTACAGTCAAAAGCGAGTTTGTATGAGCAAAGCTTTGAGCCCACTTCAAGGGGGTTTATCCATACGCTGGCCCCAACCCCTTCTTTGTTGACCGCGCCGCTGAAACTCATGTTCCATATCTCATTCTCCACTCGGTTCCTCGGATCAACACACTTGGTTGCTTGTCGTGTGAATTCATCATTGGTGGGCATAATGGTTGTCGTTTCATCCTCTTCAAAACTGAGGTCATTGTAGAAAATGGAGGAACTGACCTTAGTGTCGATGGAGTAAATAGGATGGTTATTTGGCTGTGTCTTACTGCTTACCATGTATTTTAACAACACTTCTTTTGTATAACCATCTATCCTGGCCAAAGATAGGAATGGTGTTGTATGACATGTCCATTTGTAGAGTCCCCTTCAACTTCGCAACCCACGACCTGGAAAGCAATATGGAAAAAATTTAGGCTATGTCTGCCACAACCACATCCATAACCATGTTCTTCGAAGGAATTTGGGCCAATGACACGACAAGGTCTTGATGAGACCCGAACACTTGACTTTCCTTGAATCAAAGGAAAAAAGGTCCTTGAAGGGCATGGTCATGTCCAAACCCAACTCATCCATGATCACCTTTGGCATGAGGTTGTGTGATGCATTTGAATCCATCATGGCATTATGCAGGGTCATGTAATGGATTTTTAAACTGACATAGAACGAGGGAACATCCTTAGTATCACTTGTCTCCTTAACACGAGGATCAAAGAAAATAACAGGGTGATCATCTTAGACGTTCAAAATATCGGGGGTCCCTCCCATTTTTAGCATTTTAATAATATGCTCCCGATACTCACCCTTTCTGATAAGTTCATTGAACGGGACAAAGATTTTGATTTTATCCATTTCATGCTCAAAGTTAAAGGGGGGACAAAATTTCTCCACCTCTTTCCCACATGCTTCCCGACATGTTTCCAATGCTTTCCTCGGGGCCTCCTCCTTTGACTTCACCTTTTCAGTTGCATGCTTGGTTGGGTCATCAGGCCTTAGTCGGCTTGTGGAAGGGGTGTCTGCCATAGGTTTCCTTATGAGATTTTTCTGCTAAGGCTCGATAGATGCCTCCTTGCTCTTGAGGTTATATTTCTTCTGAAACTACATGATGGCATTCTGATAACCTTTTTTGAATTCTTTTGTCTCCCAGGACAACGCATCATCTGTCTCAAGTATCACATCATCATTTTCGCTCATATACTGATCATGATCTCCATTTTTCAAAAACACGTGCGGGTTCTTGTCATTGCAACAATGCATTTGGTCTTTAAACATCTGGTCAAAATCCTTGTCCACGTAATTGTTTTGGAATGAAGGTC
This sequence comes from Picea engelmannii, assembly GCA_009831015.1. NCBI lineage: Eukaryota > Viridiplantae > Streptophyta > Pinopsida > Pinales > Pinaceae > Picea > Picea engelmannii. The sequence goes on along the minus strand of ML814303.1, from coordinate 87,887 downwards.
TTGTCTGCTGATCGCCTATTCTCTCTGCTCCCTTTGTTTGATCTGAGGGACCTAACCCCTTCTAAGGTTCTGATTTCTAGGTTGGGGGTCATGTTGTTCTCGGGCAGCAGGTCTGTTTCCCATGGACATTCTTTCCATCAGCTTCTCCACCGTCTTCATCATCAAGTCGACCTTGTCATTCGAGGACTGAGACGTTGATGGTTGTGCGTCTCCTTGGGGTTTCTTATTGCCTCTATTGAACCATCATGTTTACGTCAACTTCGATTGCGTCGCTCATCATGGCGTTTAGATTTTTTGACCTTATTTCTATCAACAACAAGGTGAAATCACTGTTGAAAGAGCCAACGTATCGCAGTTGTGCAACCCCAGGGGGTTGTTGGACCTCTATGGGAATTGATTTATAGAATCTCATGAAATGGGATGAAAATTCTTGTACTGTTTCCTCCAACGCCCTCTTCATAATATTATACTGCATCAATAGATGCAAGGGGTTCTTCTTGTCTCCCCATCTAGAAATGAATGACATTTCGAATGTGGCGAAGTCTCAAATGCTTGCTGTTGGGAGGGCTTTGAACCACTTCCTCACCTCCCCCACAAGACTCTGCATGAACAACCTCATTTTCACATCTACATAGTCTACCTCTTCTAGGTCAACAAAATCGTTGAACCAATCTAGATGATTTTGGGATGAAACATTTCCTTCAACATTGTAGAGCTTAATCCTATGGCTGTAATTTTGGGGCAAATCATGCAGTTGGGCTAGTAGAACGAGGGGGGCGAATCTGGCGGCCATGGCTCTAGGAGGGTTGGGGATTTGGGGGATATTGTTAGGTATCAGAGCTTGGAATCTCTTATGTTGTAAAACTATCTCGTCCAAGATGGTTTCCAACTTGGACCTGAACAGGGTTTGCTTAAAGAATGTGTCAAACTCAAAGTCGTCAATGCTTTGCGCGTCATCTTTGGGTAAGGAAAGGATTTTGTCCAGGTAATAGAACAGGTTCGATGCTTGCTCTCTAGTCTTACACATGATTTTTTCAAGGTCGCACACAGGCTCTATAGGGTTTGGGTCAGGAGTTTCTATGGTATAGATTGTCTTTGGAGCCAGGGTTCCTGAATCACACTACTCAGTGCTACTAGTCTCTTTGACTGGAGTCGCCAGGGTAAATATTTCAGCTAATATAAATGTTTTCCCTCTGTTACCCTAAGGGGTCATTACTATAACTTTAGTCATTCTCCTAGGGAAAATTTATTCAATTTCATCCCTGACAATGACGCTAGAATGTTAGCACTCTGTAAATCCATTCGGTTGATAAACAGATGACAGAGGTAACTTTTTCAACCAACTTTGAGACCCGAAACTAGCCTTTTGGACCCGGAGAGGGATCTCTCGGGAGACTTTGTCTCAATACAGGATATGACCTTAAACTATTGTCTAGATTTAACACTATCAGATAATGAGTTTTGGTTCTATTGGCGCAAGAGAGTAAGACCTTGGGCTATGGAGTCGATTTAAGAATATGATGGAAACAAATGACTCAGTGATTGAACTTGAGAGGATAAAGGCTAAGTGATCAACAATCTTCAGTTTAAAATCGTTGTGTGTGTGGCAAGGAGAAAACACATGAAGCAACCCGGAGCACCATTGAGGATGAATTTAAAGTTAACTTTAGAGGAAATAAGTTTTGTCTAAATGGCACGAACAAGGGGCACTGCGCAACGAATCCCAGATTCAAAATTTCGTTCTGATTCAGACAGAAAAATATATGAACAAAGAAAATAGGAAGTACGTATGCAGAGAAAGGAAACAATACATCCAACTGCTACAATTAGAATCTTTTCGTCAAAGCTTCAGGACTTTTCATTAAGTTTCGATCGAACTCAAACTACATTCAATAGTCATTGTCTATACTAATTTTTCCAACCAACCCGAATTACATTGAAAAGATCAAATATATAGGCGAGGGTGCCTCTTGGGATACCATGCTCTATAACTACTATCTCTAAAATTTAGGAAACTGACTACTCTACGCTGAATGACTCTTCGCATGATGCCTTTCCAAAAATAGAAACAACTGCATCTGGTCGCATCACGACTGCTTGTATTCTGTCACATGGATTCGGTTACCAATGAGTTTTTGTCATGGGAAGCATGATGTGTCAATGCCTTCCTTCGACAAAAAGTCTGAATGATCAAATATTCTGTCAGGGTCCTGCTATCTACTGTAATGACTTTGATTTATGTCGTGCACTCATCTGTTGGGAAGTGTATGTGGAGAGTGGCTACTGACTGTCATAGTCATTACCAAAACGACAAAACGTCTAAGGATGATGCATCCTTAAAAAAATTTCAAGATCTGTTCTCCGTTTGAGGGTACGAGAATGGACTCAGTTAATCATGTTTCTTTTGCGCGTTGGCAAGAGTTGCGCAGGCTTTTTCCTCGATTGCTTCACATTCTCTGAAATGTTTCACATTCCTTTCTTCTGACAACCTCTGTGTTTCACGTAGCTGTACTATTGTATCATGTGCCTCTCTGAGCTATCTCTTGAGCCACGTCATGTTTCCTTCACGACTTTGTGATGCTTACACTTCAAGGGTCTTTGCTGCTAGTTGTTGTCTCAGTTCCATGTTTTCCTGGTAAAGTTCGGCGATGGTGAGTTGTGTCTGTTTCAGGCATTGTTGAGATGGCTCTCGAACATTAGTTCTTGTGGCATCTATCCTCCTCATTCTGCTCTTTCTTTCTTGGCTTGTACCTTCGACAGGTTTCAGCCGAATAACGCGCATAAGTAATTCTTCGACAACCAATCTTGTGCGTGGCTCATTTGGGACTCGGGTTTCCCCAGCTTCCTTGTTCTTCTTTGGCCCACCTCTTCTCTGGGGTATCTATTATTGGGGAGATAGAGATTTTAACATTATTCCTTCCTGTGCAACTTCTCCCCCTCTCGGCTCCGTGCAATGTGATATCATCGTTTCCACGGGTAGAGGGAAAACTCCCTTTAGATCCTTGGGGATGCCTGCTGTGAGTAAGAATGAATCTTAGTCACTTTGGGGCTCGGGCTTGGTGCTTCTGCCAATGTGTGCGCCCTTTCTTATGTTTTGGAAGGTTTCCATGGTGCAACCCATATTTGTTTTGCGCACGGTGGATCCGACAAGGCCCAAGGTAGAGAACTTGATCAATCTAGGCTTGCGAGAATAGATTACAAGCTGTGCATAAACCTGATTCACGAATAGAATGCGTGCAGAGCATCCAAAATTTATAACAGAGCATATGGGAGGAGGAATCATGCCAAGGAACACTAAATTCATGGCGACTGGATGTTTCGAAATGAATTGTAGATTTTCCATAGCACATCTGCATGTGTAAAGTACAACTGATAAAGGTTGTAGGATATACATGATATGAACGTCGTGATTTTTCATCTTCTCGGCCTTCATAATGAGCTGATAATGGTTATTTCACTTGCCAACATGAATTCTATTAACAACTTGCCTTGACCTGGGGCACGTAGAGACTCCCTTTTTTACAGGACCCGACTCTCTGGGAACAGACTCGTACTTTTACACATGTTTTGACTCTGACATCCCTTCCTGACTCCAAGGGCCAACCGACCACCTCCTGACTTCGACCCTTTTGTTGTTAAGTACTTGACCTCACATGCCTTGACACACAATCCATGAATTGACTAAGACTGACTCTAACTGAAGGAAAAATGGTGGCACTAACAATAGGTATTCTTCTCATTTTTTGGGTTGATGCATTACATGCATCCTTAGCATGTCCTCCAATACTTGGTTTACCCTCTTCATCTATCCATCATTTTGAGGGTGGTATGTTGTAATAAATAATAATCTAGTCCCAAAACCAACAAACATAGACTTCCAAAAATTTGAAGTAAATGTAGCATCTTTGTCTGATATGATTTCCTTAAGTATACCATGCAGCCTAAATATTTATTTCATGAAATTATTGGAAATATCTATTGCCTTGCAAGTTGATTTTATAGGGACAAAGTGAGCAACCTTGCTCATCTTATCCACAACTACCATAATGGCATCATTTTGTTTAGTTGATTTAGGAAATCCTGTGATAAAATCCATGTAGATACTTTCTCATTTCCATTTTGGAATTGGTATGCACTGCAACAGCCGTGTTGGGTGCTTGTGCTCTACCTTAACCTGCTAACATTCTAAACATTTAGCTAAGTAGTCAACTATGATTTTTTTCATTCTTGGCCAATAAAACAATTTCTTAGTGGATGTGATCATTTTTTGATAACCAAGATGTCTAGTATATGGTCTTTTATGTAGTTCATCCATGATGAACCTCTTCAAGTCATCACAATTTGGGATATACAACCTATTTTTGTAAGTTAGTCTTCCATCATTCGATAATTGATAACCTTCATACTTCGTTCCTGTGGGTTCTTTCTGTAGGTATTCCTTTACAGTTATGAAAAACTCATATGTTTTGTGTGTACCTTTAACCCTTTCCTTGATGTTGGATTTATAGATGGTCATAACTTCCAAGTGAAACACTTGCATGCTTCTACTAAGGGCATCAACCACCCTGTTTTCTTTTCCTTTAATGTGTTTGATGTCAAAATCAAATTCACTAAGGAGAGCCACCCACCTAGCCTTCCTAGCATTGAGTTTGGGTTGGTCAAAAAAATATCTTAGACCGCTATGGTTTGTCATAAGTACAATTTTTTTTCCTAGGAAGTAATGCCTCCACATTTTTAAGGCATGCATTATAGCATCCAATTCCAAGTCATGGGTCACATAATTTGTTTCATGCTCACTCAATTTTTTGGATTCATAACAAATTGCATGCCCTTCTTGCATGGTAACTCCTCTGAGTCCCTGCTTCCAGACGTGTGTGCACAAAAAGAATTCCTTGTTTGGATTTGCAGTTTGCAACACAAGTGCATTGGTTAAAAGATGTTTTAGTTGCTGGAAACTTTCCTCACACTCTTTTGTCTAAACAAATTCAAATCCCTTTTTCCGAAGGGAGGTGATTGGATAACCAATATTAGAAAACCCCTTTATGAATCTCCTATAGTACCTTCCCAAGCCCATAAAGGATCTAATATTAGTTACATCTTTTGGTGTAGGCCAATCCATAATGGCCTTGATTTTGTCAGGGTGGACTGCCACTCCTTCCTTGGAGATGACATGGCCTAAGTAATGGACCTGTTTTTTGGAAAAATTCACACTTGCTAAATTTTGCATAGAGTTGCACTTGAATAACTAACTTGAGGTGTCCTTCATGCTCTTCATTGTTCTTGGAATATATTAAGATATCATCAATGAACACCAACACAAATTTTTCCAAGAACTTGTTGAGAACATTATTCATCAAGCACATGAAGGTGGTTGGTGCATAGGTAAGAACAAAAGGCACCACCACAAATTCATAGTGTCCATATCTCATCCTAAAGGATGTTTTGTGGATGTCTTCACCCTTAACCCAAACTTGATGGTATCGAGACCTCAATTCAACCTTGGAGAAAATTGTAGCACCTCTTAACTAGTTAAATAAATTATCAATTCTTGGTAAGGGGTACTTATTCTTAATTATCATCTTGTTGAGTCGTCTGTAGTCTATGCACAAATTGAGTATGACATCCTTCTTCTTCACAAACAGGGTTGGTGCTCCCCAAGGAGACACACTAGGTCAAATGTAACCTTTTTCCAACATCTCCTTCAATTGTAATTTGAGTTCAACTAGCCCCGGTGTACTCATTCTATAAAGTTTCCTGGTTTTCTGTTTTTCTAGTACTAGTCAAAACCAGGGTTTGACTTTTCAGAGAATCCAGCCACTGAAAAAGTTCACTCGAGCTGTCAAAATATACACTAGGGTAGGGCACACTTCCCAAGGTTGTCTTTTGTCAAAAATTTCTCTTCAGTAAAAATCCCTAATTTTATTGTACAACAACATAAACGTCTAGATACCTAGTGAAATATGCTCTATTCAGTCAAACTATGATACCATGTTAAGTTTTTACTGTTGTTATTAGGTTATTTCCAAATTTCATGAGAATTCAATGCATTTCCAAAACAACGGTATAAGGAGGATCACTGAAAGAAACATGATCACAAGGTACACAACATTTTATCATGGGAAACCCTCACGGGGAAGAAAACCCAACAAAAAATTCCTCAATAATAGATTGCCAATACAATGCCAAGACTAAGACCAAAACACCAAATAAAAACTAAGACCAATCATGCTCCTCTCTTCTCCTTCATTAGACTTCTTCCTGCAACTGCAACTTGTTTCAAGATATGCACACTAGATGAGTGAGTGTGTGTGTTCAAATGAGACACCATCCTCACATATAAATACAAGTTGTGAGGTGGCTCTAGGGATGTGTCTCTTCACTTGGTGGAGCCGACTTCTCCTAGAAGTGGCTAAAAACACTTTACAATTACTAGGGGCAGACTTTACAAATACCACCATACAAATACATTTTGACCAATCCAAAAAAGGGGATTTGATATTATAGAAGAATCGACTTGATCAATCTGCAAAAGAGGATTTTATCTATACAATAATAACTCAAATATAATTATAATATTCTTTGAAGTTACAATATTTCAACACACCCAACCAACAACTTGATTGTTAATTAAATTTTTCTAGGGAAGAGGACAATTTTGGGTTTGAACATTTTTAATTCAGTAGAGAACTACCTGGCAGGGGTTATCTCAACCAGTAATGGCTCCCCTCACTCTTCCCTCTCATAGAAACATAATTTGTATAGGCAACACCTTCAACGGTTATTCAACAATTTTCATTTTATTTAATAACATAAATATTCACATTACCTTCTTTAACAAAGGTTCATCATTTCCCCAAATCCACACATAATAGATCTATCCATAATATTTTAGCAATAATACAATTATATTTACAAGCTTGGGGAAAAATGGGTATCAAACCCCCCCGTTAAATGAACATCATCCTTGGTGTTCTACCTGCCGCTATGCGTTTTATGCACATTAGTAAACAAAAATGGGTATGCTTGTTTCATGGCATCCTCCATTTCCCATGTAGCTTCATCTGGGCCAAAGAGTTTCAATTAAAACCTTGATCTTTTCAATGGTCCTATTCCTTAGTAGGATATCTTTCCTATCTAGTATACATTGTGGTTCTGGTAGGAATTATCCCTCTGGTTCCACCTGGATCACAGACTAGTCAATTATATGTTTAGAATCATGTACATATTTTTTTAGTAATGAAACATGGAAAACATTATGTTATTTCACTATGGGAGGAAGTGTCAATCTATATGTTACAGGTCCCACTCTATCCAAAATTTCAAAGAGTCCACAAAACCTAGGTGCCAACATGGCACAAGTTCCCATTCTCAAGGAACTTCTTCTGGATCTAATTCGGAGCACATGATCCCCTATTTTGAACTCTCTAGGAGTCCTATTTCTATATGCATAGTTCTTATATCTGTCCTGAGCTATTTTCATATTTTGTTTTATCCGAATTACTTGTTGTTCTATTTCTTTTAGCATGTCCAACTCGAGTGTAATCCTATTCACCGGGTTGTTCCAACTAATTTGAATGTTGCATTGTCTAGCATAGAGAGCCTCAAAAGGACTCATTTTCAATGACTCATGATAGCCATTGTTGTAGGAAAACTCTATCGATGGTAGGTATTCTTCTCATTTATTGGGTTGATGCATTACATGCATCCTTGGCATGTTCTCCAATACCTAGTTTACCCTCTTTGTTTATCCATCAGTTTGAGGGCGGTATGTTGTACTAAATGATAATTTAGTCCCAAAACCAACAAACATAGACTTCCAAAAATTTGAAGTAAATTTAGCATCTTTGTCTGATATGATTTCATTAAGTATACCATGCAACCCTAATATTTATTTCCTGAAAATATTGGCAATATCTATTGCCTTGCAAGTTTATTTTATAGGGATAAAGTGAGCAACCTTGCTCAACTTATCCACAACTACTATAATGGCATCATTTTATTTAGTTTATTTAGGAAATATTGTGATAAAATCCATGGAGATAGTTTCTCATTTCCATTTTGGAATTGGAAGGGGCTACAACAACCTTGCTGGGTGCTTGTGCTCTACCTTAACCTACTGACATTCTAAACATTTAACTAAGTAGTCACCTGTGTTTTTTTTCATTCTTGGTCAATAAAACAATTTCTTAGTGGATGTTCATTTTTGGATAACCAGGATGTCCAATATATGGTCTTTTATGTAGTTCATCCATGATGAACCTCTTTAAGTCATCGCAATTTGGGATATACAACATGTTTTTGTAAGTTATTAGTCCATCATTCGATAGTTGATAACCTTCATACTTCGGCCCTGTGGGTTTTTTTCTCTAGGTATGCCTTTACAGTTCTAAAAAACTCATATGTTTCTTGTGTACCTTTAACCCTTTCCTTGATGTTGTATTTATAGGTGGTCATAGCTTCCAAGTGAAGCACTTGCATGTTTCTACTAAGGGCATCAACCACCCTATTTTCTTTTCCATTAATGTGTTTGATGTCAAAATCAAATTCACTAAGGAGAGCCACCTACCTAGCCTGCCTAGCATTGAGTTTGGGTTGGTCAAACAAATATCTTATCCTGCTATGGTTTGTCATAAGTAAATTTTTTATGCCTAGGAGGTAATGCCTCTACATTTTTAAGGCATGCATTATAGCAGCCAATTCCAAGTCATGGGTCACATAATTTATTTCGTGCTCATTCAATTTTCTGGATTCATAACAAATTACAAGCCCTTCTTGCATGGGAAATCCTCTAAGTCCTGCCTTACAGACATGTGTGCACACAAGGAATTCCTTGTTTGGATCTGCAGTTTTCAGCACAGGTGCATTGGTCAAAAGATGTTTCAGCTGTTGAAAACCTTCCTCACACTCTATTTTCCAAACAAATTTAAATCCCTTTTTCTGAAGGGAGGTGATTGGATAACCAATCTTAGAAAACCCCTTTATGAATATCCTATAGTACCCTGCTAATCCCATAAAGGATCCGATGTTAGCTATGTCTTTTGGTGTAGGCCAATCCATAATGGCCTTGATTTTGTCAGGGTCAACTGCCACTCCTTCCTTGGAGATGACATGGCCTAAGTAATTGTCCTATTTTTGGAAAACATCACACTTGCTAAATTTTGCATGTGGTTTGAGCTCTCTCAACACTTGAAGCACTAACTTGAGGTGTCCTTAATTCTCTTCCTTGTTCTTAGAATATATTAAGATGTCATCAATGAGCACCAACACAAATTTTTCCAAGAACTTGTTGAGAACATTATTCATCAAGCACATGAAGGTGGTTGGTTGTTGGCATGTTTACAGGCATGGTGTGCTTGTCATTGATGGCAAGAACAACAATGATGATGGAAAAAAAGAAAGAAGTGATGATAGTATTGGAAGAAATTCATGCCCAGACACTCAAAAGAGCATGCAAGAGGAGAACAGATCTCAGGCATTAGATCTGAGCGCGTGGACCAACCGTCGTTGGATCTAGAGGTAAGTGCATGGGCTTTAATTCGTTTAGAGTGCACAGGAGAAGCGAAAACTCATGAAGTCTAAAATCGCGAGGCAATCCTAGCTATTGGTGTTGGGAAGGACACATGGAAACAGATAAGAAGATTCAAAGAATCACGAATTGGAAGAACTGCGTCAAGCAGTCCGCAGACATCACGAAGCGCGAAGTCTCGATTCGTGAAAGAGGAGATTTGGACCGTCGAATAATTGAGGGTCGTGGACTGTTGATTTGGCATGACAAACTTTGGATATCGAGAGTTGGGAGAGTTGGGATAACTCACATCAGAATATCCAAAGAACGAAGTTTTGAAGTGCCTTTTTGATTGGCGAGTGGTCACAACGAGTGGTCACATGGAGAGGAAGTGTGCGCCCGGTGCTTGTTCACAGGGGTAAACTTTGCAAGGACCTCCTGTAACTCACAGAGAACGACTGACTGTAATTGACAGAGAAGATCAACTGTAACTGTCAGAGAAGCCAAAGAGACTCAGGAATACACCAAGGAAGACGAAGGGTCACACTCATATAAGAGAAAGAGATTCAGGATAACCACCAGATAAGTGGAAGAGGTGTAGTGTTAGAGATTGAGAAGAGGACTTTGCATGAAAAAAACAAAAGGAAACATGCGGAGAAGGTGGGTGTGCATGGGTTTTTATTTTTCACATTGTCATTGAGGTGCCCAGAGGTGTGAGCATGCGAAAGAGAAAAAGTGAGGCGCAACTGTTATCCATAATTTTGGTCGTCATGATGATGTATTGATGATGGTGTACTCAGGCTCTTCATTAGAACTTTCTCCTGAGAAAAATTATTTTCTTCTCTTTCCAGAAATATCATTTTTAAAGAAGGTTCGCAGGCTGCTAGTATAGTTGCCTGCGAGAATGTATGATTCTCGTAGGCTGCCTTAAGCCAGGGTGCGAGAAGTTCGCACTATGTATAACTGCTAGGGTGCGAACACTTTCTAAAGAAGGGAAAAAGATGAATTCTCAAAGCTTCTAGAAGGATGAGATGGCATTCGAATGGTTATCTAAGTACTGGATTTCCTGATATTTTGGGATCATTCTTATCCAAGTAACCAATTCATTCTCTCCTATATATTGAGGGGATTCTCATGGAAAAGGTTAGAAGCAAACAAGCAAGAGAGACATTGGAGAATTACTGAAAGATTGTGTGAAGGATTGAAGCTACAACAACTAGGGAACTCCAACAAGTTTATCAAAGGTGGTTGATCTTCTTCATGCAAGTGAGCAGGTGTGTGTGTCAGAGCTAAGGGCCATCAAAAGGAAGTTTGCAACATCAAGGCTTAGGTTGTAATCTTTACTTTCCATCAATATGATACAATAATGTGTCCCTTTCCCATAAAGTTAATTCCACTTTATTGTATAACTCCTTGATCATATACATAGATTCTCTGTTGAATAGATTGAACTTTCTTCACTTCGGTTGGTTTGTATTGTTTTGATCTTGACCGTATGAGAGCACTGGAGCGAAGCAGGAACAACAAAGACAAAAGGAAGCGATTATAAGGTATGTTCTTTAATCATGCCTCCTAGTATATTCAATAGTTAAAATCTAGGGAAAGAGTATCATTCTGTCTTGCTTTGTTCTAGATCCAGGTGGATCTAGGGAGATCAGTTTGTGTCCGCACTTACAGATTTATCCAATAACAAAATTGGCGACTCCACTGGGGAACAATCCCATTTTCTTTGTGGTTTTTTGTGTTTTTCTGTGGCCATTTTCTCTGGTTTCATTTTTCTCCTATCCTATCAGTCTTTGAGTCTTCAGGATATCCTGATAGACCTTCTGAGTCTAGAAGCTTTTGTGAATTTTACTTCATTTTTAAAAATTTTGAATATGTTCAGGAATTCTCGCACTGCACTTCATTACAGCTTGCGAGAATTGGTCAAGTTCTCATCCTGCTCATAGGTTTTAGTTCGAGGTTCTCGCACCTTGCTCAAAGGTTGCCTGCGAGAATCAGTGATTCTCGCACTGTGTCATATTGCTTGCCTGCGAACATTCTTTTTCAAAATTTTGAATTTGAGTTTTGGTCTTTCTGATTGCTCAGATTAGTTGGAATACCTCTTATGGGTTTCTTGGACCTCTGATTGATATATTTCTTGATTTAGTTTGCCTGCGTGAATAGTTTTAGGGTTTCAAGGTTTTTCTTGTCCTTTGTGTCTTGAATTTCATTTCTTGACTTTTCTTGGCAAAACCATTCTCTCTGACTTCAGATTTTGAGTGTGTTTGATTAGTTGAGAGCCAGTGATTGGTTGAAAGTTGAGTACTTGTTTTTTCTCATTTGCTTATTGGTTTGAAAGAACATTTTCGTTTGCATTGAGAAGACTATTTGGTTTGCTCGTTATTTTTGTTTTCGTTGAAAGAATAGATTGGGTTCTTTGCTTGTTCATTGATTTGATTTTCTGTGCTCTCATTGGCATAGTGAGAGTCCATTTTGGAAAGTGAACAACAAGTTTTTCTTTCAAAAAATCCTTTTCGTTTTAGAAAACTTGGAAAATCAAATTTTTGAGCTTGTTGAAGTATTTGAAAAGACACAATAGAGAATTTTCATTTGATGAATGATTGTTTGTGTTGGCATTTGAAAGGAAATTGTGCATTGTAGTATAGGGTTGATCTGGAAAATTTTCTCTCTCTCCCATACAGAGGATTCATTGAATGAAAAGTGATACATTTCATTCTCATCCTTGCATTGTTTGGGTCAGAGTCATACAACATAAGTTTCACTTCCGTTACCTTTGAGTAAACAACAACTTTTAAAAAAAAACACTGCGTAATCTTAAAATTTATCTAGTAACTCTTTTTCTAGGGCTCTTTTACACCAACATTTAGCTAGGCTAGTTCTTTGGAGTAGGAAGAGAGATACACTCTCCAAAAGCTCAAAACAAACAATAGCATCTTGAGTTAGGGAGTGTTAAATTCCATTTGCAACATATTGTCCTAGGAAGCCCTTCTTACACAAGGGTCAAGCACTAGGTCGCATTGATGTTGGCAGAGTTACTCACCCTGCTTTGTTGACATCAGTGTAGAGATTGCACGTATTACGGGGGTCACTCAGAGGTATACCCACAATGATGAGTGGAAGCCTTTTGAGTTGATTTCGGGCTAGATACCCTACCCTTGCGTGTAGATCGAACTGTCAACTGTTCCCCCAGGCTTTACTATTGTTTGTGGTGACCTTAGTGGCCTACCTCTCTAGGTTCTTACCCAAGGTGACTGTGGAGGGGAAAGTCTTCACGGTACCTGGAATTGACATTGACCAAACTCACTAGGGCTCCTTGGAGGGTATACCCACGATTATGTGTGGGAGCTTGCACCAGGGTGTAAGTCCATTAAGCAGGTCGTCAGTGTAACTTTTCCACCCTAGCCTCACCCCTTCTTGTCTCGTTGTTGCGACGTTGGATTTCATCACCAACTAGTGGCTTCGAAATTAGAAGGCCTTGTTTTCCTGGTGATTGCTTCCTAGATTTTGTTTACTAGTGCGTGTTGTTGTTTCTCGAAGTTGACCTTAAGAATTTCTTCGCGGAGCTTGTCACTCATTTACAATTGCTCCCCCACGACGTTCACGTAGAATGCAAGGTTTATCTCCAGAGCATCTGGACGGTTCTCAACCCTTGCCTACCAGTACACCCGAGGGCTCTCCTCACCAAAGTGAAGTCCCAGTTGTTACCCCACCACACGGGGAAATAAGTGAAGTCCCAGTTGTCACCACACCACAAGTGGAATCAACTAAATCTCTAGAACCTTTTCGAATTACCAATACTAGAGAGGACTATCGCATTCGCCGTGGTGAATGACCTTTTGTGCGATTAAATTCTTTTGAAGAAGTAGTTTTTACGTCTTCTGAATCAGTCGTTGGGTCTTTTCCCGGTGTAGAAGGCCAAGATCCTTTTTGGTCAGGTAATTTTCGAAGGGTCCTTTTTGGTACTGAGTCACCTACAGTCTACGAAATCAACCCTACGGTGTTTTCTGAGATAGAGACTATACCAGTGACTACCACTTATCACTTTTTTCTCCCGGACGAGATGGCCCATCTCGCGAATACTACGAGTGTCCCAACCGAGATTATTGCAGCTAGTCTTGCTCCTATCAATACCCAGTGAATGCTTGATGTCAACACGACATTACCACTCGGATACCATGCGTTGAATTCTTTGTTGAATGCTTCTATTCCCACACCTCTGCAAACCCCAGCCAGTTCTCCAGGTGGTCCTCCTTCTGGGCATCCTATTCCCAGTTTTATTCCGATGCTCCCTCAATTTCCTCCTGGCAATCCTCATCCTAGTGGCACTATACCATCCATTACACCTAACTTGCAGATTCTCGTTGGTGGAAAAGGTGGTACGATTCCATTTCCTCTTACCAGACATATTCCACTTACTACACAACCTACGATTGGTACAAAACTTCCGGTTGGAACTCCACCTACGATAGGGGGACCAACCCCACCGTTTGGACAAAATATACCTCCTTCTTTGGCTCAGTATTGGACTCAAATGCTACAAAATCTTCCTCAAACGATTGGGGGGCAACAACTTGTCCCTACTATCGGCCAACCCTATCCAGGTATACCAAATCCTATTTGGGGTACAAATGTTCAAACTAATGTCCCCGCTTAAGGTTATAATCCCTTGAGCTACTATCCTCTCCAACCACCACCGAATCAGCCTGGGTCTTCCCACTATGGGCAGACTGCATACGGTCCTACTGGTTTGCCAACAGGGCTTTCGCCCCAAAGTCACCAGTATCCGTAGGTGAATCGACAGTTACCTTTTCTTGCTACTTTGGATTTGCCAGATTTGTCTAGGATTCTAAATGATCCTATTCGTCACTCTCCCCAATGGCCTGCTATTCCAGCTAAGCTTCCATCAGACATTCCTAAATTCGATGGCAAAGTGGGAGAGGATCCGAACAATCACGTTATGACTTTTCACATATGGTGTTCATCCAACTCATTGATGGATGACTCTATTCGTTTACGTCTTTTTCAACGAACCCTTACCGGTTCTGCTACGAAGTGGTATATTGAATTGCCATGTAGTTTCTTCTCTGATTTCAACACCCTAGCTATGGATTTCCTTACGCATTACCAGTTACCGATCCGTTATGATACCGGGACTGAGATTTTGACTTCTTTCAAACAGACTAAAGGCACTCATATATCGGATCATATCCATGAGTGGAAAAGGAGACGACGTCTCATCAAACTTGAACTCCCCGATCAGTTACTGGCCGAATGGTTTACAAAATCCTTTGTGAACGAAATTGGTAAGGACATTGCCATGGGTGGCGTTGTCACTGAGGAGAAGGCTATAAGTCGTGCTCAATATATTGATCTCGTTTATTCGCAAACGAGAACACTTTATGATTTATTACCTGAGTTACCTCGTCCTGGTACTTCCAGCCCTTCAACTACTCCATTTGCCTCACATGCAGCTGACGGTGTGATTGGTACTGCCCAAGCTCAATCACATTTTGTTTCAAGCACCAACCCTAAATCTACTTCTTCTAATGTTCAAAATGATCCGTCTCTTACCACTCCTACCAGTAAAACTTCTGAGGTGAACGTCGTTCAATCTACCCCGACCGGTAAAAATAAATCTAAAAAGGGGAGAGGCAAGAATAAGGAGGGAAAAAATAATAATCAAACACAACAGCCTAAAAACACCCCTGTTGAAGATCGAGATAAGCGCAAACCCGGCTACCCTTGTCTTATCTGTGGTGATGATCACTATACGAAGGATTTTCCATGACGTGCCGAAGTCACTAAGTTCCTTCAAGGGACCTCAAAACCTTCTACCATGGCAGTCTTGTCCCAACCCTTCCCGCCTCAACAATAGGCTCAGTTGGTCATCCATGACCAACCATCTACTTCTACCACATCATATGTTTTGATGTGTACTGGTGATTCTAAACCAAACAACGTTGCACTCATGACTAGAGCCAAAGATTATACTCCGTATAAAGAGAAGGTTGATGATTTACCTCCTGCTTTGGTACAACCCTCTCCACCGACTCCACCTACCAACGGTCCTCTTCATCTCGAACGACGAAGCCCTGATACAGTTCTATGACCACCCCCTAAAGGTGTCGTTAAGAAATCGGCTTTCAATCCTCATGCTCGTGCGGCTCAGAACTACAGTATTGTTGAAGATCTGGCCCAGGCACCTTCAACGATGTCAGCCCTTGAAGTCCTTCAGTATTGTCCTACACAAAGGAAGGAACTATTGAAAGCTATAGGTGGAATTGACCCGACAGATATGAATTTAATAGTCTTTGACTTGGATGATCACATTCCATGGTTACCCCCGCAACTCGCGTTCCAGATACAAGTTGTTGTCTCTGACAAGAACATTTGCCGAACTGTTATCGACGAGGGTGCTTCAACGTGTGTAATGTCTTTTGCCTGTTGGAAAGAAATTGGCTCTCCTTCCTTGACTGAATCACAAAATACTCTGAAAGCCTTCAATGGCTCTGGTTTTAAGCCTTACGGTGTTCTTCCTTCGTTGCCTATCACACTAGAAGGTAAGACGGTCCAAGTTGAAGTGGAAGTCTTTGACACTCCCCTTGATTATAATCTTTTACTTGGCTGTAGCTGGATCGATTCCATGCGCGCCATTGTGTCAACAATTTTCCGTGTAGTACGTTTCCCTCATCAAGGAAAGGTCGTTACCGTTGACCAACTTTCCTTCTTCAATTCTGATACTCGTACTAGCAATGTGTCGTTTATTGCTAAAACCCCGCTGGGTTATGAGAATGTCGGTGTAGGCCTTTTAAAGGATTCCTCGTTAATGGGTATTTTCTCCATTCCTCCTCCCGATGTTCCACGCCCGTCAGTTGCTTCTATCAACATGATCTCCACCGTGCCTCACAAACTTCCTGTGTCATATGACCCTTGGATTGTCCCTGACCCTAGAGACCACATTCGTTTTGGCAACATCATGTCGTTAAGTCCGGTTGAGTCTATATATCAGGCCATTCAATCAGCAACACCTTCTACCTCCTCTCTTGATGAGTTGTCTCCTGATCCTTTCTGTGTTATCTTTCCCACTGATGAGATGATCATGTCCATCATGGAGGACACCCCTTGGGACGATGGGTATCATCGTTCCATACTCTTTCTGGAACAACACACTCTTGAGAACTACCAACGGATTTCGACTCCGTCGACCGTTGTTGTCATTTCTACGGTTCCCGCGACTTCACACGATGTGTTTGTTGAGGGGAACTTAAGTAACATCTCTCCCACGATTCCCATTGACATATCTATTAAACCTAGTATAGTCGAAAATGTTCATATTGGAGCTTCGTGTTCTCCCGATGAAATTGTCACCTATACGTCTCTGTTCAAAGAATTTCGTGACATCTTCGCCTAGAGTTATGAAGAGATGCCAGGTATCGACCCTGCAATTGTTGTACATGAGATAAAGACATACCCTGGAGCTAAAGCTGTCCGACAATGCCTTCGTCTAGTTCATCCAGGTAAAGCAGCGGCTATTAAACTTGAGGTTGAAAAACTTATCAAAGCCGACTTTATTTATCCCGTGGCTCTGACAGAATGGGTTTCCAACCCTGTTCCAATTGATAAGAAAGGTGGCAGTATTCGTGTATGTATTGATTATAGGGATATTCACAAAGTCTGTCCAAAAGACAACTTTCCAACCCCTTTCGTCGACCAGATTGTCGATGACTATGGCAGAAGTGAAATCTTCTCTCTCATGGATGGTTTCTCCAGCTATAATCAAATTAACATTGCTCCCGAGGACCAACATAAAACTGCTTTTATATGTCCTTGGGGTACTTTTGCCTATAGGAAACTCCCCTTCGGTCTTAAGCACACTGGTTAGACATTTCAACGTGCTATGTCTTATGCTTTTCATGATATAAAGCATATCGTTCAACCTTATTTGGACGATTTACCAGCTCATTTTTTGCACCGAGTCGATCACCCCACTCATCTCCGAGCTATTTTCGTTCGCTGTCAATTCTATCGTATTCGTTTAAATCCTCATAAATGCGTTTTTTGCATAGAATCCGACTGTCTTCTAGGTTTCATTGTTTCACGTCAAGGGGTCAGGGTGGATCCTATTAAGGTTGAGGCGATTCTTAATCTCCCTCCTCCTTCTACACTGTGCCAGTTGCAAAGTTTGCAGGGGAAAGCAAACTTTCTTCGTCGTTTCATCCCTAATTACGCCAAGATTACGCGTGGTTTTACGCGACTACTAAAGAAAGATTCCGAGTTCGTTTGGGATACCGTTGCCAACAATGCTTTTGAAGCTTTGAATTTGTCCCTCACGCGAGCTCCGCTTCTCTTTCCTCCTGATTATAGTCGTGACTATTTTCTTTATCTTGCTGCCTCGGAGTATACTGTTGGCATGGTTCTAGTCCAAGAGGATGATAAGGGTGATGAGCATGTTGTTTATTACTTGAGTCGAAGTCTCACATCCACTAGAATCAAGTATCAACATGTTGAAAAACTGGCCTTGGCTGCCGTTCAAGCCGTCCAACGTTTCCGGCATTATATCCTCTCACGGAAAACTACAGCGATTTCTCATTGCAACCCTATGCAACACATTTTGACATGTCAATTGCTAGGGGGAAAATACTCCAAATGGATTGTCATACTCCAGGAGTTTTATTTGGAATTCGATCGCGCCACGTCTAAGAAATCCTTAGTTTTTGCTAAGTTGATATGCAATTTTCCTCACTCTGCCACGGAAAATGTAGCAGTAGATTCATTACCCGATGAATCTCTTTTCCTAATTAATACTGACGATCTTTGGTATGGGGATATCATTATATATATCCAAACCCAAACTTTCCGTCCTGCTTTGTCTAGTACTGAACGACGTCGCATCCATTATCAAGCACGTCAATACATTATCGTCGGGGATACTCTTTACCGTCGGGGAATTGACTCTATTTTTCGACGTTGTCTGACGTTTGATGAAGCTGAGAAAGCTCTGAATGACTGCCATTCCAGAGCATGTGGTGGTCATATGTCTGGGTATGCTACTGCCTAGAAGATCTTACGCGCAGGTTATCTTTGGCCTTCCTTTTTCAATGACTGCATTACTGCCCTTCAGAAATTCCATGCCTGTCAGACCTACAATCAAAAAATTCGGTCACATCCTGCTCCTCTTCATCCTGTGGTCTCAGTTGGTCCTTTTGCGAAATGGGGCATTGATTTCATGACATGTCACCCTCACTCGGCTGGGGGGCATGGTTACATCATTGTAGCTATTGATTACTTTACAAAATGGGCCGAGGTGATGTCAACATTCGATAATACTGGAAAGACTGCAGCCTTGTTTCTTTTTAACCATGTCATAGCTCGTTTTGGTGTTCCCCAAACTATCATTACTGATCACGGTAGTCATTTTAGGAATTTTATGATGTCTGAACTTACGAAAAAGTTGAGTCTTTGTCATGATAACTCAACACCCTATTATCCACAAGCTAATGGCCAGGTCGAAGCAATCAACAAAGTTCTGATAACTATGCTTCGACGAATGATAGTCATTCATAAAACAAGCTAGCACACGGTGTATTTTTCGGCATTGTGGGCATACCAGACATATGTTAAATCCGCTACGGGGTTTACGCCTTTTCGATTAGTCTATGGTGTGGAAGCCATTCTCCCTATAGAATGTGAGATACCCTCTCTGAAGCTAGTTGTCAAACTCTTACCCAATACTTCTGCTGAAGAAGAACATCTATTGTATTTGATGTGATTAGACGAAACTCGACGTGATGCCACTCTAGTAATAGAAGCCCAGAAGAAACGTGTCAAGGCACAGTATGACAAGCATGTCAAGCCTCGCATTTTCTTTGAAGGTGATCTTGTTCTTCTCTATGAACAGGATCAAGATGCATTAGGAGCTAGGAAATTCGAACCAATGTGGCGAGGTCCTTATATTGTTCGCCGAGTTTTGGAAAAAGGAGCATATGAGCTGGTCAATTACGATGGTATCCCTTTGAGTGAACCCAGGAATGGGATGTACTTGAAGAAGTACTATGCATAAATCATTTGTGCACAAGTACTTGTATTTTATGTATCATACTTTGTGTGTGTTACTTTAGTTTTCTTTTGACGTTATCTGGTCTTTACCCTTATGTGACGTTGTGTTTGATTTCCATATGTCGGAGTCTTCGCTACCCTATATTGGCTTCGCTGATGGTGCTAGCCGTAGTACTCAGAACCTAGCTTCCGCTGCGTGGGCAATCTATGCCCCAACAAACGAACTTATATCTTTACGAGGTGTATGTCTTGGCCGTGCAACCAACAACATTGCAGAGTATAGCATCGTTATTGAATTATTGGTTGATGCTATCTCACTCGAAATTCGTCATTTGGTTTTGCGACTTGATTCGCAGCTTGTAGTACTACAGTTAAGTAATATCTACTCTATTCGAAGTCCTACTTTGTTATGGGTGTATTTGTGAATTCGCCTCTTGGAACGTTATTTTGATCACATTGAATATCAACATATTCCTAGATGTCTTAATACATTAACATATGCATTGGCTAATTATGTATTGGACAGACATTTGAACCATTTATAAATTAAACACATCAAAATTCACACAATATAAAGTAAACTGGTAGAAGCCATCTGTATATATAACGATCAAAGGTGTTTTTTACAAAAAGTTTGTCTGAAGACCAAAATATCAAAAATTGAAGCTTATAGCTTCTACAAAGTGACGTCATGGATGAAGTTCATGGTAACACACGACTGCCCTAGAAACCCTACGGAGCAGTCGACTCATAGCTGCTGATACCCCTACAGTGTGATGTTGATCGTGTCGTGGAACCTCTTCCAGAGTCATATCTGGAATGTCTGCTGTCAGGCCCTCTAAATTATGTTCCACCACCTGATAATCTTTGGCATACTGTGGTGCTGCTACTGCTACCTCTCATCATCGCTGGATAGGAGAGGTGTCAGGAGGTCTATACGGTCCAACATCTGTTTTATCAATAAACATTTTGTGTTAGTCTTCGGATAAACATATAAAACAAAAACATTTGAATATGATAAAAATTAAAAAAAAAACATTTAAAAAGAGAAAATGCGTGTTCTTCTTACCAAAGTCTCCCTACTGAGCGTCCTCAGGCAGTGCCAAATCTGGATCTCCTCGGAAACCCAACCCGGCATAAGCATAGTCATCAACCATCAACATCTAGTTTTTAAGCCAGTCAAAGAAAATATCATCGTACTTGATGATTGGTCCTGCCACATGCCGGGCCATGAGCCGACACCATCTCAGCACCTTGGATCCCTAGGACCCGGTAGGTTCCTCTCAACTTGTAGTCTAAATATGGGGACCCTCTCAAGGAAGAATGACACTAGTAAATATCCATACCCAAATTGTTTCAATTCACCTCGCCTGCATTTGGTTAATTGTTTTTTGATACTGCGAAGCACAGCATCTGCCCAGTTGAATACTCGAGGCTCAGTACACTCGATGGCATACTGGAAGTAGCTCTGTAATGCCATATGAGGAGTAGACCTAGCCATACGAGCTATAGTAAAAAGGATAGTTTGGAGAGTCAAGTCTTGTACCCCCCAGATAGCCACTTTTCCTTTTTTCCTCTCAGCCTCAGGTACACAGTATTGATTACAGTACTCACTCATCTTTAACCCACCACCTCTACTACTGGTCAGGCTGACATAATACCCACGCCTGGACAATTCAGTCAAAAAGTATATGTCCTCAATGTCTATGGACAAAGTATGAGCTTCTACATTGAAAACCTGTTGATCTGGGTCTTACATACGGACCAGGAACTCTAGTAGTCTGACTTGGGCCTTCATGCCCGTGATGCGAAAGTATTTTAAGAGCCCACAATCTCTCAATGCAGCTATGGTGGGAGGATGATTCTCGACATTTGCATTATCCTCTTCATATTCTCTTTCACGCCACTCAAGCACCATGTTTTTGGCTATTTATCTGCACAAGGAACATAAGAGGAGGATTAATGATTTTATTCATGATCTAGATCTTTTTTCATTGGCTAAATATTTAAAAAAAAATTGGAGTTTGCAGTTCTCGCAGGTGCCCCATTAGCACAGTGCGAGAACCTCGCAGGTGGCTTAAGGCTCACCTGTGAGAACGCATCATTCTCGCAGGTCCTATATGGGCTGCCTGCGAGAATGCCAACGCGCATGAAGGGTTCAAAAAACAAATTGAAACTAAAGATTTAACCAATGAAATAAAAAATTTAAACCATGAAAATGTCAAGAATGAAGAGCTTACCTTAATTCTGCAGACGGCTCGTCGAATGATCTCTTGTAGCTCCCGAAAATCAATGCTAAACTCGGAGGGTAAAAAGGGGGTTTTGGAGCTCAATAGTGGAAATGTGAAATGATGTGGTAAAAATGGTTATTTGCTCATTTAATTTACTTTTTACTATGTCATTTTGGGTTTTATGTTTATTTATTGATTAAACTTAATCCCTAATATCAAGATGAGTGTAATGACTTGCAGGCAATGATGATTAAATACAAGGATATGGACATATTTTTATTCGCTATAGCGTGTTTTTGATTGTTTTTATGGTTTTTACATAAAACCTCGAGCATCGTTTTTGTCCGTTCTTGCGCTCATAAAAACATGAGAATGTGGTCGAGCATAATTTTATCACTTTTTCGGGCTCAACAAGGTTATACGAAAAATGAACCCCCCTGGAGTCCTCTTTAAGCTCTTTTCAGACTCTCTAAACATGGAAAGATCGTCGAGCGACCTTGCTATTTTCACGCTCGCTAAAGTATTTGAAGTACGCGTCTGGTGAGCGATAATTTCTCTCTTTTTCGGTCTCGTCCAGACTATTTTACGAAAAAGGAACTGAGAGAGTTCTCTTTTAAGTGTTTTTCCAAACTCTATAATCTTGAAAAACCTTCGAGTTTTCTATCTCTAGACTCGTTAAACAAACATTGACAGACCCGTGATGGGACCGAACCACTCCTTCTTAGGGTTCGTTAAAAATGCTCCTAGGGACTCGTCTGAAGGTTGAGCTTATATCAACAAGAATATGTGATCCTCTTCAAGATTGCGTAAAAATAAATAGGTACTTGCCAGAAATGGTGGGGGAAAATTTGGGAAAATGATATGTTTCATCTTCGTTTTGATTGGCAGTAAGTGTCACTCTTGAACATGACACCCCCTATTCATCATTTGAAGCCAGTTTGGGAAATCCATTTGTCTCTCATTCGATTTGCTACAAGGTCATTCCCTGTGTCATCTTTGAGTCAATGCTTCCAAATCATTGGTCGTGTCATTCATATGTTCAAGAGAAGTCCATCTGAAACCTATATTGAGTCGGCCATTTGCAGTTATCCATTCTCTCTGTGTCGGCCTTCCCTGTGTCCAGTCCAATTTTCAAAATGCTCTATTTCACCTTCAAACTCTGTTACTCATTTCGTGTCATTGATGGGGGATACATTAAGGCCCTCCTGTGACGAGTATTGTTCCGTCGACTTCAGCTCATTATCCAGAATCAAGACTTAGAAATTATTTAGTACCTTGGAACTTGCATGCCTCAATGACAGGTTTCCTCGCTTTCGACAGTGGGTTTACATCATTGACTCTTGATCGAAAGATTCCATCGGGTGTTCGACATCAACTCATTTATTCACACTCGATGGATTTTACTATGGTACCTTGGGAATCATTGACATCATTGGTGATTTTCCTCGCACTTGTTAACGGTTTCATCAATGACCGGTAATCAAGTGGTTTCTACCATGTTCGACTTCAACACATGTAATCACATGGTTAGATTTGTACTTTGGGCGACGAGATTGAAGACCATGGATATTATCTTTGTAATCCAGGTTGCGATGGAGTATGTATAATTTGTGACACATAGATCCACTGTGTATGTTTCGTGGCTATGTCGTCTTGATTTGAAATTTCTTGCATAGATCCACAGTGTATTCAGGTGGCTATGCTATATTTTGACGGCATGGATCCACAGTGTATGATTGGTGGCCATGACCTATGTATACAATGGCGTCAGTATGTGATCTGAGTATGGGAATTCCTACCTCATAATTGATATCTATGATACTCTGCAGATGCTTGATTGTTCGCAGGTTTCCGATTAGATGTGCTCCTAGTTCTCGACACACACATGTGGCTTACAAAGTCTATTGACTGTCACTGGTTCCACTCTCAGACTTTGGGGGGAATTCTGTTATCCATAATTTTGGTCATCATGATGATGTATTGATGATGGTGTACTCAGGCTCTTCATTAGAACTTTCTCCTGAGAAAAGTTATTTTCTTCTCTTTCCAGAAATATCATTTTTAAAGAAGGTTCGCAGGCTGCTAGTATAGTTGCCTGCGAGAATGTATGATTCTCGTAGGCTGCCTTAAGCCAGGGTGCGAGAAGTTCGCACTGTGTATAACTGCTAGGGTGTGAACACTTTCTAAATAAAGGAAAAAGATGAATTCTCGAAGCTTCTAGAAGGGAATCTTCTAGAAGGATGAGATGGCATTCGAATGGTTATCTAAGTACTAGATTTCTTGATATTTTGGGATCTTTCTTATCCAAGTAACCAATTCATTCTCTCCTATATATTGAGGGGATTCTCATGGAAAAGGTTAGAAGCAAGCAAGCAAGAGAGACATTGGAGAATTACTGAAAGATTGTGTGAAGGACTGAAGCTACAGCAGCTAGGGAACTCCAACAAGTTTATCAAAGGTGGTTGATCTTCTTCATGCAAGTGAGCAAGTGTGTGTGTCAGAGCTAAGGTCCATCGAAAGGAATTTTGCAACATCAAGGCTCAGGTTGTAATCTTTACTTTCCATCAATATGATACAGTAATGTGTCCCTTTCCCATAAAGTTAATTCCACTTTATTGTATAACTCCTTGATCATATACATATATTAACTGTTGAATAGATTGAACTTTCTTCACTTCGGTTGGTTTGTATTGTTTTGATCTTGACCGTACGAGAGCACTAGAGAGAAGAAGGAACAACAAAGACAAAAGGAAGCGATTATAAGGTATGTTTTTTAATCGTGCCTCCTAGTATATTCAATAGTTAAAATCTAGGGAAAGAGTATCCTTCTGTCTTGCTTTGTTCTAGATCCAGGTGGATCTAGGGAGATCGGTTTGTGTCTGCACTTATGGATTTATCCTATAACAACAATTCATAGAATGAATATGGAGCATAGAGCATAAAACACAGAAGAAAATATGAACAAAGAAGCGGTGGTGTGAAGAACATAGAAGCAGAGATATGCAGAAGTGGAACAGAGCATAGAAGCTGAAGAAGGCAGAGGAGACATCGAGCTATAACATATCAGATCAGAGACATATCAAGTAAGTAATTTTTGTAAGATTCAATCTGGGTGGTAGGGTGGTGCTAGGGAGGACTGTGGTCCTCTATTATTCAAGTTGGTGCTTGAATACTGGGAGTTGTAGCTTCCATCTAGTTGTGTCTAGAAAATAGGGTGGCAGAGAGGTGCTAGGGAAAACAAAGATTTTTATGTGTGCAAGTTGGTGCTTGTATAAGTGAAAGTAGGTGCTTCCATCCAGTTGGTACTAGAGATCATAAGGAGAAAATATGATTCCTTCTAGTGGGTGCTAGAGAAACTTGAGGGTTGGTACTCTCTACAAGTTGCATCTTGTTAAAGAAGAGGTTGTAGCCTCATTTTGAGTTGGTGCTCAAAGAAAGATGATATACAGAACTTAAAAGACTGCCTATCATTCTAAGAAAAAGAGGTTTTCTCCCTTTATGGGTTTCCTCATGAATATTTGTCTCTATGTATATCATATGTCTGATTGATGCTTATTATTTATGTTGTTCATGTCTTGCATAAAATTGATGATCACCTGGAGAAGATTAACAATATTTTAATAGACATAAAATTGTTTAAGTACAGTAACAACTGATTCACCCCCCCCCTCTCAATTGTCTTAGTAATTCCAACAATTGGTATCAGAGCAGATTCATTTTATTTAAAGGTAGATCAGTAAGCTTAAACATGACAAGTCATGAAGGAACTTCGGCCAATAAGCCTCCTATGTTTGATGGAACAAATTTTTCCTTCTGCAAGGTTAGAATGAGAACATACATTATGGCCTTAGGTGCCGATGTTTGGGATGTAGTAGAGACTTGATATACAAAACCTAGTGTGCTAGCTTCCAAAGATGATAAGCTAGAATTTAGCTTCAATGCAAAGGCAATGAATGATATCTTGAGTGGGCTTGTTGAAGTTGAGTTTTTAAAGGTGATCCATCTTGAATCTGCCAAAGAGATGTGGGATAAACTTATTAGCGGTTATGAAGGAAATGAGAAAGTAAAAGGTGCCAAACTTCAGACATATAAATTGAAATTTGAACAACTAAAGATGAATGAGGATGAAACAGTTAGTAAATATTTATTAAGAGTTGAGGAGCTTGTGAATGCCATGAAGGGTTTTTGTGAGAAGATTGAAGACGCATTTTTAGTTTAGAAGATTTTAAGATCTTTGCCTGATAGATTTAATCCAAAAGTTTCTGCAATAGAAGAACTAAATGATATTAAGATTTTTTCTATTGATCAACTCCTAGGAACTCTAACTACTTATGAAATGAGGATTAGTAAAGATAAATCCACCACTCAAGAAACATATTTTAAAGCAGACAAGAATATTGTTGGCATAGGGGAAGACCCAGGGTTCAACTCTAATAGCGCAACAACAAGCCATAACTACTAGCCCTTTCAGAAACACCTGTGAAGCAGATGCAGTCTTACCCGAAGTAGCAATAAGGGGTTGCAGGACACATGTGTCTACAACCAGAGGAAATGCAAGTGGAATCAAGGCAACCACACACGGAGATCAAATTATTCTTTCCAAGCATAAACCTACTTTGCACAGTTATATATTAGATCTAACATACTAATGCATCATCAGAGTAATAGAGATGAGAAACAAAATAACAATCACTCACAACAAAAGGTATATGTGGTTCACCCTCTCCCTAGGGCTACGTCCACATAACTGTGCTTTGTAATATATTAGGTGAAAGATTACAGTTATATCTGTTCTCTTAGCTTGCAAATCTTCTCTCCTTCTCCCTTCTCTTCTCTCTATCTCCCTTCCCTGTGCACCTAGCTATAGGGATGATCTTTGCACCCAGCTGAAGATCTTACAATATTGAATGCTCTCACAGTACAATACTTCTCTCTCTACATTAAAAACAATGAACTTCCACTAACTCCGAACGAACCCATCCCAGGTCCTCTTGACCTTTATTTATACATTACAGTAGCTCACCGATAGCCTTAGGCTGAAACCTAGGTGTCAAATCCCTAGATACAAAAACCCTAGGTGTCTAGAACCCTAGGTCAACTTGACCCACATTTTCAAGGCTTCGCCATCCTGTCTTTCCTTCATTCATGCAAGGTGCTCCAAAGCATCCACAGGTGGATTTTTCCGCTTGCTGAGTTGTCCATGATCCATATTCCTTGCTTATCTGTCTTCCTAGATCTCCACATCCAACGACTTGCTCTCTCAGACTTCGCTCCATCTTTTCTACTTCTTTAACCACTTCAACTTGATCTCAGTCAACCTCCTTCCGCGCAGTTCATGTTTCACCTTTTCTCTATAATATTCTCTTTCTTCCATAACCAAGGGCCAATAGGCCCCCAACACTCACCTATGACTCATTCCGAGGCACTCTGATCTAAATCTTTCGTTGTACCCTGACTTGAGACTGCGTAGTGCAACCTGTGCTTTCTGCTCTGTCCTCCACCCTGTCTGTAGACTGTATTTCTTATGTTTGGTACCCAGTATCAACTACACCTGGTACCTAGACCCTTCTCCTTCTGTTTTTACCGAGAGCTACGAGGCAACTGGTTGTCATAGTACAATTTCAACCGGATCCCATTCACCAATCCTTGCTTCCATTCCCCATTCAAAGTCTTCAGCTACGCAACTCCTCCTTCTGTAACATAGGTAACCTCATATGGCCCTATCCAATGTGTTATGGACTTCCCTGGATGCTTCATGAACTTGCTATCATATACCAATACCATATCTCCTTGCTTAAATGTTTTCTTTTTGATATGCCTATCATGGTAGGCCTTTTCTCATTCCTTTTGAACCTGTTGATGAAATCCTACAATAAACTTGTCTTCTTCTAGTTCAACCAACTGCACAAGCCTCTCTTGAACAACGCTAGCGTCATCCATATCGGTAAAGGCTGCAATTCTTAAGCTAGGAACTAAATATTCCATAGGTACAACTGCTTCTAGGCCATAAACCAACTTAAATGGAATCTGCATTGTCAGCTTCTTACAAGTGGTTCTATAGGCCCATAACACTGTTGGTACTCTTAAATCCCAGTCATCTTTGTTTACACTACAAATATTCATCAACATTGTCTCCAAGATCTTGTTGAAGGCTTCAACCATACCATTCGCCTATGGGTGGTATGAGGTGCTCTTCTGATGGTGAACTTCAAATTCTTAAGTCAAGGCTTCAATAATGTTATTAATAAAATGTGTACCTTGATCACTCATGAGGATCTTTGGGCATTCAAACCTTGTTATGATATCATCAAATATGAAATGCGCAGCTATAGTTACACTACAATACTTAACTGCTCTTGCTTCTGCCCATCTGGTCAAATACTTTGTCACAATGATTATGTACCTGGCTCCTGTGTGCTTCCTTGGTGGGTTTATAGGTCCCATGAAGTCAATGGCCCATTTCACAAATGCTTGTAAGGTTAGTTGGGGTGCTAATGACATGTCATCTCTTCTGGAAGGCTTCCCAACTCTTTGGCATACATCACAGGCTTTGTAGTATTCTTTAGCACCTCTATGTAAAGTGGACCACCAGAGGCCAGCTCTAAGAACCTTCTGTGTTGTTTATTTTCCTACATAGTGTCCTCCTGTTATGCCTTCGTGAGATTCTCCTAAAATCAGTGGTCATTCTGCCTCCATAACACATCTTCTCAGGATCTCATCATGTCCCATATTATATAGTTGTCTAGCTATAAGCGAAAAATCTGCAGCGCGCACCACTAATTGTTTCTTCTGAATGATTGTGTATTCACGAGGTGTTATTTCTGTTGATAGGAATTG
Organism: Picea engelmannii; assembly: GCA_009831015.1. Classification (NCBI taxonomy): domain Eukaryota; kingdom Viridiplantae; phylum Streptophyta; class Pinopsida; order Pinales; family Pinaceae; genus Picea; species Picea engelmannii. The sequence goes on along the minus strand of ML814303.1, from coordinate 59,255 downwards.
AAATATCTCGATGAAGTGATCATCAACATTTCTAATGGCTAACAATTGTGCATCTGGTAGTGTATCCTCCAAACTAGTAGGTTCCTCTCCATGTTCCAACCTAAATAAGTGGTTAGGTCCCTTGTTCATCCTTCCTGGCTTTACCACAATTTCAAAACCATATTCCTGATATAACAGAATCCATATGCATATCCTTCCCCCCAACACTGACTTGTTGAATAGGTATTTCAGCGCAGAGTGATCAGTGAACATCTTAAAGTGTCCTCCTATCAAGTAGTGACAAAACTTCTGTAGTGCATACACCATGGTTGAACCTTCTCTCTCAGTGGTAGTGTAATTTATCTTAGCTGTAGATAGTTTCCTGCTAGCAAAGGATAACGGGTGGTCAATGTCTCCTGCTCCCAGTTGTGCTAACACTGCTCCTAATGCAATAGAGGATGCATCGACATGCACATGAATTTACTTGCTCCAATCTGGAAAAACCAGAATAGGCGCAGTAACCATTTTCTATTTCAGTGTGTCGAAGCTCTGCTGACATTCTTCGATCCATTGAAACTGACAATCTTTCTTCAAAAGATTCTCCATAGGTGTTGTGAACTGTGCATAGAACTTGATGAACTTCCTGTAGTATCCAGTATGTCCTAGCGTAGTGCGCAGCTGTCTGACTGAAGTAGGAGGGGGTAGATCGACAATAATGGCAATCTTGGATGGATCTACCAGTAATCCCTGCTTACACAAAATACGGCCTAGAAACACTCCAAAGGGTGAAAAGAAGATTCACTTTTTCAGGTTCAGGGAAATCTGACATTGCCTGCACTTATCCAACATTAGTCTTAAGCATTCAATATGGTTTTGAAATAAGCTAAAAACAATCCAATCATCAAAATATGCTTCCATAAATTTATGTGAAAACTCCTTGAATGCTTTGACCACCACCCTAGAGAAGATGGCTGGTGCATTCTTCAATTCAAAAGACATCACTGTGTATTGATAGGATCCCCATTCTGTTGCAAATGTGTTCTTATGGCAATCTTCCTTGGCAATTCTGATCTGATGGTATCCTGAGAATCCATCAGTGAACGAGTAGACTTCATGTCCTCCCACGTTATCTAACACTTCGTCAGTAAACGGTGTAGGGAATGGATCATGTAGACATGCATCATTCAACTTCCTGAGATCTACACAATTTCTGATCTCTCTTGTTTTTTATCCTGAACCACCATAGGGCTAATCCATTCTAACTCTTCAATGGATTCTATGATTCCTGCTTCCATCATTCTGTCTAATTCAATCTTCAATTTCTCCTTATATTTAGGGTTCATTATGTAGGGTCTTTGCTTGACTGGACTTGCATCTGGTTTCAAGGGAATCTTCATTTCTCCCATGGGCCCTTTAATGCCTTTCATATCAGTGAACTTGGTTGGAAACAAGTCTTGATATTCATGCAGTAACTCTGTGATCTTATCAATAGTGGCATCATCCCAGTAATCTCCAACATTAGCAAGCTTAGGTGCTTGCTCTGTTCCAATATTAACTTTCTTGATTTTGATTGGTTGTCCAATAAAAGGTAGTTCAACTCTTGATCCTTCTATGTCTTTCTTTCCTTATGTTTCTGCGATGTTCACATTCCTCAGATTATCGTCTTCATCGGCATTGATATTGTAACATCCTTGCAATTTATGTAGAGGTGCAGTCCATTCATCCTCTTCTTGCTCCTCAGGGAGGCTAGGTGCTTCCTCAAATACTTTCTATCTTACAACCTGTAAAGCTTGATCTACCGAAGGGTGATGACTTTCAAATAAAAATGTAGCTACAAAATTCTGAGTCATACCTTGCCAATTTGTAGTGGTGAGGCACAATTCCGCTTGAAAGTACCAGTTGATAGGCGTTGTGTCTAGAGTATTGATGAATCTATGCACCCACTTCTCTTGAGGAATGTTTCTCCAAGCCTCCTCACAACCTCGCACATGGTCTTTCAGACATCTTTGACTTGTGTACCTAACTTCGTATCCCTCGAATTGTTCTGAAAATTGTGTTGTCATCAAAGTGATACATTGTATCCAGCTCACAATGTTCCTTTTATGTGCTCCCCACCATCTTGCTGGAGTAGATTTCAAAACCTCGTCCAGTGCCAACAGTCTCTATTGTACTGGTACAGTTTCTTCAAATTCTAGTAAGAAAGTTTCTAAGTGATTCAAACCATCAAATGTGGGTAAATTACTTATTGTTCTGTTTATCCAACGAACTTATCTGTTCAGTCTAGCACATATCTGTGTAGATAATTCATACATTTTATTCTGCCAGTTCTCCAGTGCTTCTTCTGAGTCTGATGAACATGCGTTGTCACTTCGCTAGCTTAAATTCCCATCTGTTGTAGGATTAATGTAATCATGTTGTCTTACTGTCAGTTTGTATATATTCTCCAACTCATATGCACGGTCTTCTTCTCTGATGGTCTCTATGTATCTGAGACCTTCATCAGGATCCAAAGGTGTGATGACCCTAAGCCCGTCACCTTCAAATGTCATTCTTCTTTTCTTCAAGTCAACAACAATAGAATTGTTGAAAGCCCAATCAATTCCTAACAGCGTGGGATAAGGACAACTATCATCGACTATCTCAATCACCTTGAAGTTCACAAATGTTCTAACCCCATCGATGTCCACAGGGACATGTTCTAATCTTCCGAAGGGGCTCACAGCCTATTGATTGGCCATCCTAAGCCTGATGGGGGAATATATCAACTTAGGTTTTCCCATCAGTCCCAAGTCTCCTTTGTCATGACATTGAACTCCAACCCTAAGTCGAGGACCACATAATCTATATCATAATCTCTAATCTGAGAATTCAGATGTAGCTCCTTATTTGTCCTTCTCTTTTTGGATACTTGATGTACATATCTACTTAGTAAGGGATCTACCTTCCCTAGCTCATATTGTTTGATCAAGTTTTGTAGCTCTTGTACAACGCTCTCATCCTTTATCAAATTAATGCAAGTGCATAAAAATTACATGAACTTACTTACCTCTTTTTCTTCTCTGGGTGAAGCAGACTGATCAAATGCCATAGGCATTCCACATTCTCTTACTTTTGGTCAAGCCTTTGATGAAGAATCCTGTTCTCTCCCAAATTCTTTTCTTTCTTCCTCAAATGTTTGTTTCTCTTGCTTTGGATCAAACTCTTGTGTCTTCTCTGTAGCTTTTCTGACTCCTGATTGTTCTGTAGTCTTCCCTGGAGTCATCCTGTCTTCTCCTGTAGCAATGCCTCCTCTAGTGATTACAACGAATCTGGGATCTTCTCCGCGTGGTTCTGCTATGATTAGTTGTACTTGTTGGTTTCCTCCTTGTCATTACTGAAGTTTGGCTAACAACGCATGGAAATATTCTATGACATGCTCAAATGTGTTGCAGTAATTGCAAGTGGTACAAGGGTTTTGACAGTCCCTTGCCAAATGACCTGGTTGTGCGCAGTTATAAAAAATGATCTAGCCTCAACCTCGATCCATACCTCCTCCTCATCCTCTTCCTATGAATCTACTACGAGGGTTGAATTTTCCACTTCTCAGGGAATTATATTACGTAGTGTTCCCTTCTTGTTGTACTTCACCTTGAATTTTGTAGATATCCCTTGATCTTTCATGCAAGAGGTCATAAGCTCTACAGTCCTTCTCATCGTGACCCACAAATTTATAGAATGTGCAGTAGAGGTTCGTAGGTGTCTGAACATACTTTTGCATGTAATAACATTCTCCAGGGCGATGTCTATTTCTACATACCTTGCACTAGGTAGAGTAAATTGCTTCAAAGGGCTCAGAGCTTCAGAAGCCAAGTATTCATGAAATAGGGGACAATGCTCCTTATCGTGACCTTCTCATTTGCATTTGATACACCAGATGTCTTCTCTCTTATCTTTTCCTTTATCATTTTTCATATCTTCAACCTGCAGTGATAAGCTAGTTAGCTGACTCAAGATTTGACTCATACCTAAACTGGATTCTGCCATAGGGATTGATTCTAGTTTCATGGCGATCGCCAATGCCTCAACCTGCGAAGCAATATTCTATTGCATCAGAGGAACTTTGATGTGTGGTAGGAGGGCATCAATGAACCATTCCTTGTTCTGCTCGTCTGGGATCTAAAAACTCAAATGACTTGTTAGGGTCTTAAACCTCTGATCAAACTCCCAAACGGGTTCAACTACTTTCTGCTTGATTTCTTTCAACTTTGTGATGCACTATGATTCTGATTTGGGTTTCTTGAATTCAACAATCAACGCAGTCTTAATCTTGTTCAACAGTTTCAGTTGGAAAACTCCTTGGACGAACTTCATGTACCAGCTTAGTGTGCAGTCTCTCAGGGTAGTACTAAACTGAGCATGTTTAACAGCTTCATCGGTGACATTCTTAATACTCCATACAACTTCACATAGAAACTAGTGATGATCGGGATCTTCAGATCCATCTCCTCTAAAGTGGGTAACCTCATCTCATCTTCCTAGGGTTCCTGACTGAGTGTGCACTGAACCACTTGTACCAGTGCTCTCGGTGCTCTGATAACTTAGGTTACTCTGGTTACTTAATACTGTTAAAACAATAGGAGGTGTAATAATACTTACTTCAACAGTCTGCACAGTCCCTGAAGTTTTTGACTCTTCTCGCCAAGGTTCTTTAGTCTTCCCTTCTTCTTCTCTAGCTGAATCTGAATGTGCCTCACTCAGTAACTCTTCTTCTTCTCCACTGTAGAACCATTCTTCCTGTGTTGGTTCATGATTCTTCTCAAACAAGTCCACCAAAGGGACTTCTCTGAAGATCCTCCTACTGCACATGTGCCCAACCTCTGTGTCGATGTCGTTGTCTAAATTCCTGAACATTAGCTCTCATTCTAACACACTATTGTATCTTCAAGATGTTCTTCTCATTTAGTAGCATCTTGATCTTCAACTTCAGAAAATGTAAAAATTTTCCTCTCGGCCCCTTAAAGAAATATCTCTCTGCTTGGCTATATGACTCTACTCTGTCAACAACAAACTCGGTGATATACCCTCCAATGGTACTATCAAACCAGTGATCTACTTCTCTCGACACAACATTATCAACTCTCTTGACCTTCTTGATCAACGCCGACGTCAAAACCATAGGCGGTCTAGATCTGATCTCAAACTGGGTATTTGCTAATTTGGCTAGCCACTCGTATAGCTCCTTATGAATCCCTCCAAAGAAAATCTTGTGTGTATCAGTAAAGATATACCTTCCCAACCAATCTTTTGTGCTAATATTAGGGTTCGTATTCTGAGCTTCAGTGAAGTCCTTTTCTTGTTATTCTATCCACTTCTGAATCTCTGTCTTCGATGGAAACTACCTTGACATTCCCTCAAGAAGATCCTAGTCCCAACAATGGAACCATTTTTTGGCACAGGGGTAGACCCAAGGTTCAGCTCTAATAGTGCACCAACAATCCCTAACTACTGGCCCTTTCAGCAACACCTACGAAGCAAATGCAGTCTCACCCGAAGTAGCAATAGGGGGTTGCAGGACACAGGTGTCTACAACCAGAGGAAATGCAAGTGGAATCAAGGCAACCACACATGGATATCAGATTATTCTTTCCAAGCATAAACCTACTTCACATAGTTATATATCAGATCTAACATACTAATGCATCATCTAGGTAATAGAGATAAGTAACATAGCATCAATCACTCACAACACAAGGTATACGTGGTTCACCCTCTCCCTAGGGATACATCCACATAACTGTGCCTTATAATATATTAGGTGAAAGCTTACAGTTCTATCTGCGCTCTTAGCTTGCTGATCTTCTCTCCTTCTCCCTTCTCTTCTCTCTATATCCCTTCCCTATGCACCCGGCTACAAAGGTGATCTTCGCACCCAGCTGAAGATCTTACAATACAGAATGCTCTCGCAATACAATACTTCTCTCTCTACATTAACAACAATGAAATTCCACTAACTCCTAATGAACCCATCCCAGGTCCTCTTGACCTTTATTTATACATTACAATAGCTCAGCGACAACCTTAGGCCGAAACCTAGGTGTCAAAACCCTAGATACCAAAACCCTAGGTGTCTAAAACCCTAGGTCAACTTGACCCACGTTTTCAGAGCTTCGCCAGCCTGTCTTTCCTTCCTTCCCGCGAGGTGCTCCAAAGAATCTACCGGTGGTTTTTTTCGCTTGTTGAGTTGTCCATGATCCATCTTCCTTGCTTATTTGTCTTCCTTGATCTCCACATCCAATGACTTTCTCTCTCAGATTTTGATCCATCTTTTCTGCTTCTTTAACCACTTTGATCTTATCTCAGTCAACCTCCTTCTGCGCAGTTCATGTTTCTTCTTTTCTCTGTAATATTCGCTTTCTTCCATAACCAAGGGCCAACAAATACTGATTCAAAATTAGATGATATTGAGGCAAAATTTGTGAGAATGTTAAAGAAAGGATCAGGCAAATACCAAGGCAAGTTGCAAATTAAATGTTTCAACTGTGGTAAGATAGGTCATTTTTCATCTAAGTGTCCTCACAAAAAAAAAGACCAGAACTTTGATCATGAAAAATAAATACTTATTTAAGAAATACAGCAAAAAGAAACGTTTGTGTATATAATGATGACTCCTCAGAAAACATAGATATCGATTCATCTTGTGAAGATAAAGTGAATGATTTTATGCTTATGGTCATGGGAGATCTTGATGATGAATACACATGAGGTGACATGAATGAAGAAGAAGATGTGGTTGATATTGAAGGTGAACTAATCAGTTCTTTGGAAGAGATTGACAGACTCAGACTTAAGAAGAGAAAACAAAAACAATTGTTGATGCAGTTTGAAAAGAATGGTAAAGAACCAAGTGAAGATTTTGTTTTGTTAAAAGTAGAATTAGAAGAAGAAAAGAAAATAGAAGAGATTCTAAAACAACGATTAGAAGATAAGAAGGTGATATGTGAATCTCTGGAAGCTGAAGTAGTGGATGTCAGAAAAGATTTAGAGAAATTTCAGGCCTTATATCATCAAAAATCTGACAAGTATTAAAGCTTCAGAAGGATTAGCTACCATTCTGAATCAGCAAAGGAATCCAAAGTTGAAAATTGGTTTGGGTTATCAATAAGGATCAAGTAGTGGTCAGCCAAGCAACAAAGAATCCATCAAGTTTGTCAAATCTACAATCATTGACAACAACAAATCTGTAGAAACAAAGGAAGATAATCAACCTCCAAGGAGGAGTGAAGGAAAAAGTACCAAAACCGAATCTGTAGAACAAAGAAATAATACACCCTTTGCTCAAGGAAATCATCATCATGGAAGAAATCGACCTGCTCAAAGAAGACATCCATTTTCCAGTTATAAAGAATTTTTCTATGGATATTGTTTTTTCTGCTCTAACTTTGGTCACAAAGCTATAAACTGTTCTTTAAGATTTAGATATGAGCAATCAAGACACTGAAGGAATAAATATCTGCCACAACAAAGAATGAGACAACCAAGTAACAAACAACCACAGACTCCAAATCATGTGATGGTTGGGAAAAATATGTAGGTTAAGCATAAAAATTGTTATGATCCTTTATTCAATGAACCAGAATGTTACATATGCCATAATTATGAACATAAAGCTGCAGACTGTCGCTTAAAGAACTATAAGCCAGATTTAAATCCCTCTACTAAAAATGTCAAGGTTTGGAAGAAGAAAGAAGATGACAAGTGTGGATTAGTGCTGTCATCTCAAAGACAAAAGAACCCTTGGTATATTGATAGTGGATGTTCCAAACATATGACTGGAGACAAAAGTAAGTTTTTGTCTCTAAGTGAAAAAAAATCAGGGAATGTAACTTTTGGAAATGATGCATCAGGGAAAATCAAAGGTAAATGAATGGTAATTCTAAGTAATGGAAAAGGGAAACCTCAATATGTGTTGTTTGTAGATGGTCTGAAACATAATCTGCTTAGTGTCAGTCAAGTTTGTGACAGAGGATGTAAAGTTGTTTTCACTTCTAAGGATTGTAAAATACAATTTGTGAATTTAGGACAATTGATTGCAAAAGACATAAGAACAAAAAACAATGTCTATGTTTTGAAAGAAGAAAAAGAAGAATGTCACTTAAGCAAGTATGATGAAAGTTGGCTATGGCATAGGAGACTTCGACATCTAAATTTTGATCATCTAATCAAACTTAGAAATAGTGGGGAAGTAAAAGATCTTCCAAATATATCAAAACCATAAGATTATGTATGTAAACCTTTCCAAATAGGAAAGCTTACTTGGACACAGTTTAAATCTAAGAACTTTCCATCAACAGAAAAACCTCTTCAGTTAGTACATATAGATTTATGTGGACCATAAAGGAAGGAAGGTACGGGAAAAGATAATTACTTCATGTTGATTATTGATGATTATTATAGACTTACATGGGTTGCCTTTTTGAAAGAAAAATCGGAAGCATTTGAAAAATTCAAAGTGTTTAAGGCTCTGATTGAGAATCAAACAAGAAAAAGATTGAAGGTAGTAAGATCTGAAAGAGGAGGAGAGTTTAGTTCAAGGGACTTTAAAGAGTTTTGTGATAAACATGGTATCAAAAGAGAGTATACTATTCCAAGGACTCCACAACAAAATGGAGTAGTTGAGAGGCAGAATAGATCAGTTCAGCAGATGGCAAGATCAATGATGAATGAAAGGAATATTGCTCAAACATATTGGGTAGAATAAATTCATACATCTGTACATATTCTTAAAAAATCTCATCTCAGGCCACAAAGTGACAGGACTCCTTATGAAATATGGTTTGGAAGACTTTCTTCAATCAAGCATTTTAAAGTCTTTGGGAGTAAGTGTTATATCAAGAATAATGATGAAAATCTTGGAAAATATGATGATAGGGATGATGAAGGTATCTTCTTAGGGTATGCTACAAACAATAATGGATACAAATGTTATAATAAGAGGCTGCATAAATTGGTTGATTGTATTGACATAAAAGTTTATGAATAAATCCTGGTACGAGATGTAAGCAGTGTTGAATCAACAACAGAGGATATAGTTGAAGTTGAAGATGAACAGATCCAAGAATCAGAAAGAGAAGACTTTGAGTCAGATGAAGGTACAAATACTCAGGCAGACTCAAATCAATAGACAAAAACAAAACCACCTCTCATAATTGTTAGAAAGAATCATTCTGAAAATTAGATAATTGGTGATATGAATAAATGAGTTCAGACAAGAAACAAATTGACTAAAAACTTAGAACAATCTTAGATTTCTTTTCTATCTATGATTGAACCTACAAATTTTGATGAAGCTAGCAAGCATGACGATTGGATTTAGAGCTATGAATGAAGAGCTTGATCAGATTGAGAAGAACAATACTTGGGAGCTTGTTCCTAGACCTGCAGATAAGAATGTAATTGGCTCCAAATGGGTGTTTAAGAATAAAATGAATGAACAAGGAAAAATTGTTAGGAATAAAGCCAGATTGGTTTGTAAGGGGTATGCACAAGTTGAAGGACATGATTTTGATGAAACCTTTGCACCAGTGGCAAGATTGGAAGCCATCAGAATGTTTCTTGCCTATGCATGTCATAAGAACTTTAAAGTATATCAGATGGATGTTAAGTCAACATTTCTTAATGGATATCTAGAATAAGAAGTATATATGGAGCAACCTGGGGGATTTTCACTGAAAGATAATCCTGACTATGTCTATAAGTTGAAAAAGAAATTATATGGACTGAAACTGGCACCACGAGCCTGGTATTATAGACTGGACAAATTTCTACCAAACAAAGTGTTCAAGATAGGTATTGTTGACAGTAATCTATACATTAAGTCTAAAGGTGATGATTTATTAGTTGTTTTGGTTTATGTAGATGACATTATTTTTGGATGCACTAATGACCCTTATGTTTAGTGGTTTGCTAATTCTATGCAAACTGAGTTTGAGATGTCCATGATAGGAGAACTGAAATATTTTCTTGGTTTACAAATCAATGAGAGTCCTGCAGGGTTATTTATCTCTCAAGCAAGTATTTGAGAGAGATGTTGAATAAGTTTCAGATGGAATATTCCTCTCCTGTTAGTACACCTATGGTGGTTGGTTGTAAGATCAGTAAAGATGATATTTCACCTGATGTTGATCAAAGAACATATCGATCAATGATAGGAAGTCTTATGTACATCATAACACATCGTCCTGATATAATGCAAGTTGTTGGACTGGTAGGTCGTTTTCAGTCTGCTCCTAGACAAAGTCATTTAGAAGTTGTCAAGAGGATATTCAAATATTTGAAGGGTACAATGACTTATGGTCTTTGGTATCCTAGAAATCAGAATTTTCAATTAACTGCATATCCAGATGTTGATTGGGCAAATTGTTTGTATGAGTGAAAGAGCATCGGTGGAGGTGCATTCTTCTTAGGTGATTTGTTAGTAGCATGGCTTAGTAAGAAGCATGGATCTATTTCTTTTTCAACTACAGAGGCAGAGTACATTATTTTTTCTACTTGTTGCACTCAGTTATTATGGATGATACAAACTCTTTCATATTTGAAGGTAACTTATACTGATCCCATTCCAATTCACTGTGATAACACAAGTGCCATTAGTGTCTCCAAGAATCTTGTTCTCCATTCAAAGACTAAGCATATACCAATAAAATATCATATTCTCAAAGAGTAGGTTACGAGCAGAGTTCTTAAGATGAATTATATTCCTTCCACAGAGAAGATAGATGATATATTTACTAAACCATTAGCAAAGACACCATTTGAGTATCTACGCCAGAAGTTGGGCGTGACCCTGTTATCAAGCTAAAATAGTCTATCTAATAAGGGGGAGAGTTCTCATAGTATATCCAATCAAGGGGAGAGTCACTCTCATTTTTTATTTGACATTGATGTCAACGGGGGAGAAAAAGGTTTGGTATGGATGCTACAGTTGGAGGTCTAAGAAGAATAGTGCAGCCTTTCAGGGTTGCCATCAATTCCAAAGGGGGAGATTGTTGGCATGTTTATAGGCAGGGTGTGCTTTTCATTGATGGAAAGAACAACAACGACGATGGAAAACAGGAAAGCAGCGATGATAGAACTGGAAGAAATTCACGCTCAGACACTCAGAAGAGCGCGCAGGAGGATAAAAAATCTCAGGCGTTAGATATGAGTGCATGGACCAACCGTTGTTGGATCCATAGGTAAGTGCACAGGAGAAGCGAAAACTCATGAAGTTCGAAATCGTGAGGCAATCCTAGCCGTTGGTGAAGGGAAGGACACGTGGAAATATATAAGAAGATTCACATAATTGTGAATAAGAAGAATTATATCAAGCAGTCCATAGACATCGTGAAGTACTGATTCGTAAAAGAGGAGATCTGGACCGTCGGATCAGTGAGGGTCGTGGACCATTGATCTGGCACAACAAAATTCAAAGATCGGGACTTGGGAGAGTCGGGATAACTCACACCAGAATATCTGAAGCGTGAAGTTTCGAAGCACCTTTTTGATTGGCAAGTGGTCACAGCCAGTGGTCACATGGAGAGGAATTGTGCTCCTGGTGCTTGTTCACACGGGTAAACTTCGCAAGGACCTCCTGTAACTGACAGAGAACGATTGATTGTAACTGACAGAGAAGATCAATTGTAATTGTCAGAGAAGCCAAAGAGACTCAGGAATCCACTAGGGAAGACAAAGGGTCACACTATCAGAGAAGACAAAGAGACTCAGGATAACCACCAAAGAAGTGGAAGAGGTGTAATGTTAGAGATCGAGCAGAGGTCTTCACATGAAAACAAAAAAAGAAACATGAAGAGTAGGTGGGTGTGCATAGGTTTTTATTTTTCACAACGTCATTGAGGTGCCCAGAGGTGTGGGCATGCGAAAGTGAAAAAGTGAGGCGCAACACATAGAATGAAGATGGAGAATAAAGCATAAAACACAGAAGAAAAGATGAACAGATAAGCAGTGGTGCACAGAGCATAGAAGGAGAGATATGTAGAAGTGGAACATAGCATAGAAGCTGAAGAAGGTAGATGAGACATCGAGTTGTAACAGATCAGATCAGAGACAGATCAAGTAAGTAAGTTTTGTAAGATTCAATCAGGGTGGTAGGGTGGTGCTAGGGAGGACTATTGTCCTTTGTTATTCAAGTTGGTGCTTGAATACTAGGAGTTGTAGCTTCCATCTAGTTGTGCCTAGAAAACAGGGTGGTAGGGAGGTGCTAGGGAAAACGAAGAGTTTTCTGTGTGCAAGTTGGTGCTTGTATAGGTGGAAGTAGGTGCTTCCCTCCAGTTGGTGTTGGAGATCATAAGGAGAAAATATGATTCCTTCTAGTGGGTGATAGAGAAATTTGAGGGTTGGTACTCTCTACAAGTTGCATCTTGTTAAATAAGAGATTGTAGCGTCATTTTAAGTTGGTGCTCAAAGAAAGATGATGTACAGAACTTAAAACACTGCCTATCATTCTAAGAAGAAGATGTTTTCTCCCTTTATGGGTTTCCTCATGAATATTTGTCTCTTTCTATATCATATGTGTGATTGATGCTTATTATTTATGTTATTCATGTCTTTCATAATCTTGATGATCACCTGGAGAAGATTAACAATATTTTAATAGGCATAAAATTGTTTAAGCAAAATAACAATTGATTCACCCCCCCCCTCAGCTGTCTTAGTAATTCCAACAATTGTTATCAAAGCGGATTCCTTTTATTTAAAGGTATATCAGTAAGCTTAAACATGAAAAGTCATGAAGGAACTTCAGCCAATAAGCCTCCTATGTTTGATGGAACAATTTTTTCCTTTTGGAAGGTTAGAATGAGAACATACATTATGGCCTTAGGTGTTGATATTTGGGATGTAATAGAGACTTGATATACAAAACCTAGTGTGTTAGCTTCCAAAGATGATAAGCTATAATTTAGCGTCAATGCAAAGGCAATGAATGTTATCTTGAGTGGGCTTGTTGAAGCTAAGTTTGTAAAGGTGATGCATCTTGAATCTGCCAAAGAGATGTGGGATAAACTTATTAGTAGTTATGAAGGAAATGAGAAAGTAAAATGTGCCAAACTTCAAACATATAGATTGAAATTTGAACAACTAAAGATGAATGAGGATGAAACAGTTAGTGAATATTTATTAAGAGTTGAGGAGCTTGTGAATGCCATGAAGGGTTTTGGTGAGAAGATTGAAGACGCATTTTTAGTTCAGAAGATTTTATGATCTCTGCTTGATAGATTTAATCCAAATTTTTCTGCAATAGAAGAACTAAATGATCTTAAGATTTTGTCTATTGATCAACTCCTAGGAACTTTAACTGCTTATGAAATGAGGATTAGTAAAGATAAATCCACCACTAGAGAAGCATCTTTTAAAGCCGACAAGAATACTGATTCAGAATTAGATGATATTGAGGCAAAATATGTGAGAAGGTTAAAGAAAGGACCGGGAAAATACCAAGGCAATCTGCCATTTAAATGTTTCAACTGTGGTAAGATAGGTCATTTTTCATCTAAGTTTCCTCACAAAAAAAAAAAGACCAGAACTCTGATGATGAAAAGAAATACAAATTTAAGAAATATAGTAAAAGGAAAAGCTTGTGTGAAAATTATGATGACTCCTTAAAAGACGTAGATAGGGATTCATCTTGTGAAGATAAAGTGAATGATTTTATTCTTATGACCATGGGAGATCTTGATGATGAATACACAGGAGGTCACATCAATGATGAAGAAGTTGTGGTTGATATGGAAGGTGAACTAATCAGTGCTTTGGAAGAGATTGACAGACTCAGACTTAAGAAGAGAAAACAAAAACAATTTTTGATGTAGTTTGAAAAGAGTGGTAAAGAACCAAGTGAAGATTTTGTTTTGTTAAAAGTAGAATTAGAAGAAGCAAAGAAAATAGAAGAGATTCTAAAACAAACACTACCAGAAAAGAAGGTGAGATGTGAAGCTCTGGAAGCTGAAGTAGTGGTTGTCTGAAAAGATCTAGAGAAATTCCAGGCCTTATATCATCAGAATCTGACAAGTATTAAAGCCTCAAAAGGATTAGCTACCATTCTGAATTAGAAAAGGAATCCAAAGTTGAAAACGGTTTTGGGTTATGAAGAAGGATCAAGTAGTGGTCAACCAAGAAACAAAAATCCATCAAGTTTACGAAATCTACAATCATTGACAACAACGAATCTGTAGAAACAAAGGAAGATAATCAGCCTCCAAGGATGATTGAAGGAAAAAGTACCAGAACTGAATCTGTAGAACAAATAAATAATACACTCTCTGCTCAAGGAAATCATCATCATGGAAGAAATTGATCTTCTTCAAGAAGAAAACCATTTTCTAGGTACAAAGAATTTTTCTATGGATATTTTTTTTTCTGCTCTAACTTTGGTCACAAAGTTGTAAACTGTTCTTTAAGATTTAGATATGAGCAATCAAGACAATGAAGGAATAAATATCTGCTACAACAAAGAATGAGACATCGAAGTAACAAACAACCACAGACTGCAAATCATGTGATGGCTGGGAAAAATACGGAGGTTAAGAATAACAATCGTTATGATCCTTTATTCAATGAACCAGAATGTTACATCTGCCATAATTATGGACATAAAGCTGCAGACTGTCGCTTAAAGAACTATAAGCCAGATTTAAATCCCTCTACTGAAAATGTCAAGGTTTGGAAGAAGAAAGAAGATAGCAAGTGTGGATTAGTGTTGTCAGCTCAAAGACAAAAGTACCCCTGGTATATTGATAGTGGATGTTCCAAACATATGACTAGCGACAAAAGTAAGTTTATGTCTCTAAGTGAAAATAAATCAGGGAATGTAACTTTTGGAAATGATGCACCAGGAAAAATCAAAGGTAAAGGAATGTTAAGTCTAAGTAATGGAAAAGGCAAAGATCAATATGTGTTCTTTGTAGATGGTCTGAAACATAATATTCTTAGTGTCAGTCAAGTTTGTGACAGAGGATGCAAAGTTGTTTTCACTTCTAAGGATTGCAAAATACAATCTGTTAATTCAGAACAGTTGATTGCAAAAGGCATAAGAACAGAAAACAATGTCTATGTTTTGAAAGAAGAAAAAGAAGAATGTCACTTAAGCAAATATGATGAAAGTTGGCTATGGCATAGGAGACTTCGACATCTAAATTTTGATCATTTAATCAAACTTAGAAACAGTGGGGCAGCAAAATATCTTCCAAATATATCAAATCCATATGATTATGTATGTAAACCTTTCCAAATAGGAAATCTTTCTCGGACATAGGTTAAATCTAAGAACTTTCCATCAACAGAAAAACCTCTTCAGTTAGTACATATAGATTTATGTGGACCATAAAGGAAAGAAGGTAAAGGAAAAGAAAATTACTTCATGTTGATTATTGATGTTTATTCTAGACTTACATCGGTTGCCTTTCTGAAAGAAAAATCTGAAGCATTTCAAAAATTCAAAGTATTTAAGGCTTTGAATGAGAATCAAACAGGAAAAAGATTGAAGGCAGTAAAATATGATAGAGGAGGAGAGTTTAGTTCAAGGGACTTCAAAGAGTTTTGTGATAAATATGGGATCAAAAGAGAGTATACTGTTCCAAGGACTCCACAACAAAATGTAGTAGTTGAGAGGCAGAATAGATTAGTTTAGCAGATGGCAAGATCAATGATGACTCAAAGGAATATTTCTCAGACATATTGGGTAGAAGAAATTCATATAGCTGTACATATTCTTAACAAATCTCATCTCAAGCCACAAAGTGACAAGACTCCTTATGAACTATGGTTTGGAAGACCTGCTTCAATCATGCATTTTAAAGTCTTTGGGAGTAAGTGTTATATCAAGAATAATGATGAAAATCTTGGAAAATATGATGATAGGGTTGATGAAGGTATATTCTTACGGTATGATACAAACAATAAAGGATACAGATGCTATAATAAGAGGCTGCATAAATTGGTTGATTGTATTGACATGAAAGTTGATGAAGAAATCTCTGTATGAGATGTAAGCAGTGTTGAATCAACAATAGAGGATATAGTTGAAGTTGAAGATGAACAGGTCCAAGAATCAGAAAGAGAATACTCTGAGTTAGATGAAGGTACAAATACTCAGGCGGACTCAAATCAACAAACATAAACAAAACCACCTCTCAGAATTGTTAGAAAGAATCATCCTGAAAATCAAATAATTGGTGATATGAATAAAGGAGTTCAGACAAGAAGGAAATTGATTAAGACTCAGAACAATCTCAAATTCTTTTTCTATCTATGATTGAACCTAAATTTTCTTATGAATCCAGGAAGCATGACGATTGGATTAGTGCTATGAATGAAGAGCTTGATCATATTGAGAAGAACAATACCTGGGAGCTTGTTCCTAGACTTGCAGAAAAGAATGTAATTGGCTCCAAATGGGTGTTTAAGAATAAAATGAATGAAAAAGGACAAATTGTTAGGAATAAAGCCAAATTGGTCTGTAAGGGGTATGCACAAGTTGAAGGACATGATTTTGATGAAACCTTTGCACTAGTGGCAAGATTGGAAGCCATCAGAATGTTTCTTTCCTATGCATGTCATAAGAACTTTAAAGTATATCAGATGGATGTTAAGTCAACATTTCTTAATGGATATCTAGAATAAGAAGTATATATGGAGCAACCTGAAGGATTTTCACTGAAAGATAATCTTGACTATGTCTATAAGTTGAAAAAGACATTATATGGGCTGAAACAGGCACCACGAGCCTAGTATTATAGACTGGAAAAATTTCTACAGGACAACGTGTTCAATAAAGGTATTGTTGACAGTAATCTATACATTAAGTCTAAAGGTGATGATTTATTATTTGTTTTGGTTTATGTAGATGACATTATTTTTGGATGCACTAGTGACCCTTATGTTCAATGGTTTGCTAATACCATGCAAATTGAGTTTGAGATGTCCATGATAGGAGAACTGACATATTTTCTTGGTTTACAAATCAATGAGAGTCCTGCAGGGTTATTTATCTCTCAAGCAAAGTATTTGAAAGAGATGTTGAATAAGTTTCATATGGAATATTCCTCTCCTATTAGTACACCTATGGTGGTTGGTTGCAAGATCAATAAATATGATATTTTACCTGATGTTGATCAAAGAACATATCGATCAATGATAGGTAGTCTTATGTACATCATAACATATCGTCCTGATATAATGCAAGTTGTTGGACTGGTAGGTTGTTTTCAGTCTGCTCCTAGACAAATTCATTTAGCAGCTGTCAAGAGGATATTCAAATATTTGAAGGGTACAATGACTTATGGTCTTTGGTATCCTAGAAATCAGATTTTTCAATTAAATGCATATTCATATGTTAATTGGGCAAACTGTTTGGATGAGAGAAAGAGCACCGGTGGAGGTGCATTCTTCTTAGGTGATTTGTTAGTAGCATGGCTTAGTAAGAAGCATGGATCTATTTCTTTTTCAACTACAGAGGCAGAGTACATTATTGTTGCTACTTGTTGCACTCAGTTATTATGGATGATACAAACTCTTTCATATTTGAAGATAACTTATACTGATCCCATTCCAATTCACTGTGATAACACAAGTGCCATTAGTGTCTCCAAGAATCTTGTTCTCCATTCAAAGACTAAGCATATACCAATAAAATATCATATTCTCAAAGAGCAGGTTACAAGTAGTGTTGTCAAGTTGAATTATATTCCTTCCAGAAAGTAGATAGATGATATCTTTACTAAACCATTAGCAAAGACACCATTTGAGTATCTACGCCAGAAGTTGGGCGTAACCCTGTTATCAAGTTAAAATAGTCTATATAATCAGGGGGAGAGTGCTCATAGTATATCCAATCAGGGGGAGATTCACTCTCGGCTTTTCTTTGACATTGATGTCAAAGGGGGAGAAAAAGGTGTGGTATGGATGCTACAGTTGGAGGTCTAAGAAGAATAGTACAACCTTTCAGGGTTGCCATCAATGCCAAAGGGGGAGATTGTTGGCATGTTTATAGGTAGGGTGTGCTTGTCATTGATGGCAAGAACAACAATGACGATGGAAAATAGGAAATCAACGATGATTGAACTGGAAGAAATTCACGCCCAGACACTCAGAAGGGCGCACAGGAGGAGAACAAATCTCAGGCGTTAGATATGAGTTCATGGACCAACCATCGTTGGATCCATAGGTAAGTGCAAGGGCTTTAATTTGTTTAGAGTGCACAAGAGAAGCAAAAACTCATGAAGTCCAAAATCGCAAGGCAATCCTAGCCGTTGGTGCTTGGAAGGACATGTGGCAATATATAAGCAGATTCACATAATTGTGAATCAAAAGAACTGCATCAAGCAGTCCACAAACATCGCGAAGTCATGAAGTACTGATTCATGAAAGAGGAGATCTGGACCGTCGGATCAGTGAGGGTCGTGGACCATTGATCTGGCACAAAAAACTTCAAAGATCGGGAGTTGGGAGAGTCGGGATAACTCACAGCAGAATATCTAAAGCGTGAAGTTTCGAAGCGGCTTTTTGATTGGTGAGTGGTCATAGCCAGTGGTCACATGGAGAGGAATTGTGCACCCGATGCTTGTTCACATGGTTAAACTTCACAAGGACCTCCTGTAACTGACAGAGAACGATTGATTGTAACTGACATAGAATATGAATTGTAACTGTCAGAGAAGCCAAAGAGACTCAGGAATCCACCAGGGAAGACAAAGGGTTGCACTGTCAGAGAAGACAAAGAGACTCAGGATAACCACCAAAGAAGTGGAAGATGTGTAATGTTAGAGATCAAGCAGAGGACTTCGCATGAAAAAAAAAAAGGAAACATGAAGAGTAGGTGGGTGTGCATAGGTTTTTCTTTTTCACATCGTCATTGAGGTGCCCAGAGTTGTGAGCGTGAAAAAGAGAAAAAGTGAGGCGCAACGCATAGAATGAAGATGGAGCATAGAGCATAAAACACAGAAGAAAAGATGAATAGATAAGAGGTGGTGCACAGAGCATAGAAGCAAAGATATGTAGAAGTGGAACAGATCATAGAAGCTGAAGAAGGCAGAGGAGACATCGAGTTGTAACAGATCAAATTAGAGACAAATCAATTAAGTAAGTTTTGTAAGATACAATCAAGGTGGTAGGGTGGTGCTAAGGAGGAATATGGTCCTTTGTTATTCAAGTTGGTGCTTGAATACTGGGAGTTGTAGCTTCCATCTAGTTGTTCCTAGAAAATAGGGTGGTAGGAAGGTGCTAGTGAAAATGAAGAGTTTTTTGTGTGCAAGTTGGTGCTTGTATAAGTGGAAGTAGGTGCTTCCATCTAGTTGGTGTTGGAGATCATAAGGAGAAAATATGCTTCCTTCTAGTGGGTGATAGAGAAAGTTGAGGGTTGGTACTCTCTACAAGTTACATCTTTTTAAATAAGAGGTTGTAGCCTCATTTTGAGTTGGTGCTCAAAGAAAGATGATGTAAAGAACTTAAAAGACTGCCTATCATTCTAAGAAGAAGATGTTTTCTCCCTTTATGGGTTTCCTCATGAATATTTGTCTCTTTGTATATCATATGTGTGATTGATGCTTATTATTTATGTTATTCATGTCTTTCATAATCTTGATGATCTCCTGGAGAAGATTAACAATATTTTAATAGGCATAAAAAATTTTAAGCGCAGTAACAATTGATTCACCCCCCCCCCCTCAGTTGTCTTAGTAATTCCAACAATTGGTATCAAAGTGGATTCCTTTTATTTAAAGGTAGATCAGTAAACTTAAACATGACAAGTCATGAAGGAACTTCAGCCAATAAGCCTCCTATGTTTGATGGAACAAATTTTTCCTTCTGGAAGGTTAGAATGAGAACATACATTATGGCCTTAGGTGTTGATGTTTGGGATGTAATAGAGACTTGATATACAAAACCTACTATGCTAGCTTCTAAAGATGATAAGCTAGAATTTAGCATCAATGCAAAGGAAATGAATGCTATCTTGAGTGGGCTTGTTGAAGTTGAGTTTGTAAAGGTGATGCATCTTGAATCTCCCAAAGAGATGTGGGATAAACTTATTAGCAGCTATGAAGGAAATGAGAAAGTAAAATGTGCCAAACTTCAGACATATAGATTGAAATTTGAACAACTAAAGATGAATATGAAACAGTTAGTGAATATTTCTTAAGAGTTGAGGAGCTTGTGAATGCCATGAAGGGTTTTGGTGAGAAGATTGAAGACACATTTTTAGTTCAGAAGATTTTATGATCTCTACCTGATAGATTTAATCCAAAATTTTCTGCAATATAAGAAATGAATGATCTTAAGAGTTTGTCTGTTGATCAACTCCTAGGAACTTTAACTTCTTATGAAATGAGGATTAGTTAAGATATATCCACCACTAGTGAAGCATCTTTTAAAGCTGACAAGAATACTAATTCAGAATTAGATGATATTGAGGCAAAATATGTGAGAAGGTTAAAGAAAGGATCAGGAAAATACCAAGGCAATCTGCCATTTAAATGTTTCAACTGTGGTAAGATAGGTCATTTTTCATCTAAGTTTCCTCACAAAAAAAAAAATTACCCGAACTCTGATTATGAAAAGAAATACAAATTTAAGAAATATATTAAAAAGAAAAGCTTGTGTGCAAATTATGATGACTCCTCAAATGACATAGATTCATCTTGTGAAGATAAAGTGAATGATTTTATGCTTATGACCATGGGAGATCTTAATGATGAATACACAGGAAGTCACATGAATGACGAAGAAGTTGTGGTTGATATGGAAGTTGAACTAATCAGTGCTTTGGAAGAGATTGGCAGACTCGGACTTAAGAAGAGAAAACAAAAACAATTTTTGATGCAGTTTGAAAAGAGTGGTAAAGAACCAAGTGAATATTTTGTTTTGTTAAAAGTAGAATTAGAAGAAGCAAAGAAAATAGAAGAATGATCAAGTAGTGGTCAACCAAGAAACAAAGAATCCATCAAGTTTACCAAATCTACAATCATTGACAACAACAAATCTGTAGAAACAAAGGAAGATAATCAACCTCCAAGGAGGATGGAAGGAAAAAGTACCATAACTGAATATGTAGAACAAATAAATAATACACCCTCTGCTCAAGGAAATCATCATCATGGAATAAATTGACCTGCTCAAAGAAGACAACCATTTTCTAGGTACAAAGAATTTTTCTATGGATATTGCTTTTTTTGCTCTAGTTTGGTCACAAAGTTGTAAACTGTTCTTTAAGATTTAGATATGAGCAATCAAGACACTCAAGGAATAAATATCTGCTACAACAAAGAATGAGACATTGAAGTAGCAAACAACCACAGACTACAAATCATGTGATGGATGGGAAAAATACGCAGGTTAAGCATAACAATCATTATGATCCTTTATTCAATGAACCAAAATGTTACATCTACCATAATTATGGACATAAAGCTGTATACTATCACTCAAAGAACTATAAGCCAGATTTAAATCCCTCTACTGAAAATGTCAAGGTTTGGAAGAAGAAGTAAGATAACAAGTGTGGATTAGTGTTGTCAGCTCAAAGACAAAAGAACCCCTGGTATATTGATAGTGGATGTTCCAAACATATGACTGGAGACAAAAGTAAGTTTATGTTTCTAAGTGAAAACAAATCAGGGAATGTAACTTTTGGAAATGATGCACTAGGAAAAATCAAAGGTAAAGGAATGGTAAGTCTAAGTAATGGCAAAGGTAAAGATCAAGATGTGTTGTTTTTAGATGGTCTGAAACATAATCTTCTTAGTGTCAGTCAAGTTTGTGACAGAGGATGTAAAGTTGCTTTCACTTATAAGGATTGTAAAATACAATCTGTGAATTCATGACAGTTGATTGCAAAAGGCATAAGAACAGAAAACAATGTCTATGTTTTGAAAGAAGAAAAAGAAGAATGTCACTTAAGAAAGTATGATCAAACTTAGAAACAGTGGGGCAGTAAAATATCTTCCAAATATATCAAAGCCATATGATTATGTATGTAAACCTTTCCAAATAGGAAATCTTACTCGGACAAAGGTTAAATCTAAGAACTTTCCATCAACAGAAAAACCTCTTCAGTTAGTACATATAGATTTATGTGGACCATAACGGAAGGAAGGTAAAGGAAAAGAAAATTACTTCATGTTGATTATTGATGATTATTCTAGACTTACATGGGTTGCCTTTCTGAAAGAAAAATCTGAAGCATTTCAAAAATTCAAAGTATTTAAGGCTCTGACTGAGAATCAAACAGGAAAAAGATTGAAGGCAGTAAAATATGATAGAGGAGGAGAGTTTAGTTCAAGGGACTTCAAAGAGTTTTGTGATAAATATGGGATCAAAAGAGAGTATACTATTCCAAGGACTTCATAACAAAATGGAGTAGTTGAGAGGCATACTAGATTAGTTTAGCAGATGTCAAGATCAATGATGAATGAAAGGAATATTTCTCAGACATATTGGGTAGAAGAAATTCATATAGCTGTACATATTCTTAACAAAGCTCATCTCAAGCCACAAAGTGACAAGACTCCTTATGAAATATGGTTTGGAAGCCCTGCTTCAATCAAGCATTTTAAAGTCTTTAGGAGTAAGTGTTATATCAAGAATAATGATGAAAATCTTGGAAAATATGATGATAGGGTTGATGAAGGTATATTCTTAGGGTATGCTACAAACAATAAAGAATACAGATGCTATAATAAGAGGCTGCATAAATTGGTTGATTGTATTGATATAAAAGTTGATGACGAAATCTCGGTACGAGATGTAAGCAATGTTGAATCAACAACAGAGGATATAGTTGAAGTTGAAGATGAACAGTTCCAAGAATCAGAAAGAGAAGACTCTAAGTTAGATGAAGGTACAAATACTCAGGTGGACTCAAATCGACAGACATAAACAAAACCACCTCTCAGAATTGTTAGAAAGAATCATCCTGAAAATCAGATAATTGGTGATATGAATAAAGGAATTCAGACAAGAAGGAAATTGACTAAAGACTTAGAAAAATCTCAGATTGTTTTCCTATCTATGATTGAACCTAAATTTTTTTATGAATCCAGGAAGCATGATGATTAAATTATAGCTATGAATGAAGAGCTTGATCAGATTGAGAATAATAATACTTGAGAGCTTGTTCCTAGACTTGCAGAAAAGAATGTAATTGGCTCCAAATGGGTGTTTAAGAATAAAATGAATGAAAAAGGACAAATTGTTAGGAATAAAGCCAAATTGGTCTGTAAGGGGTATGCACAAGTTGAAGGACATGATTTTGATGAAACCTTTGCACCAGCAGCAATATTGGAAGCCATCAGAATGTTTCTTGCCTATGCATGTCATAAGAACTTTAATGTATATCAGATGGATGTTAAGTCAACATTTCTTAATGGATATCTAGAATAAGGAGTATATATGGAGCAACTTGAAGGATTTTCACTGAAAGATAATCCTGACTATGTCTGTAAGTTGAAAAAGACATTATATGGACTGAAATAGGCACCACGAGCCTAGTATTATAGACTGGAAAAATTTCTACAGGACAAAATGTTTGAGAAAGGTATTGTTGACAGTAATCTATACATTAAATCTGAAGGTGATGATTTATTAGTTGTTTTGGTTTATGTAGATGACATTATTTTTCGATGCAATTTAACCCTTATGTTCAGTGGTTTGCTAATTCTATGCAAACTGAGTTTGAGAAGTCCATGATAGGAGAATTGACATATTTTCTTGGTTTACAAATCAATGAGAGTCCTACAGGGTTATTTATCTCTCAAGCAAAGTATTTGAAAGAGATGTTGAATAAGTTTCAGATGGAATATTCCTCTCCTGTTAGTACACCTATGGTGGTTGGTTGCAAGATCAGTAAAGATGAAGTTTCAAAGAGCCTTTTTGATTGGCGAGTGGTCACAGCCAGTGGTCACATGGAGAGGAATTGTGCTCCTGGTGCTTGTTCACACGGGTAAACTTCGCAAGGACCTCCTGTAACTGATAGAGAACGATTGATTGTAACTGACAGAGAAGATGAATTGTAACTGTCAGAGAAGCCAAAGAGACTCAAGAATCCACCAAAGAAGTGGAAGAGGTGTAATGTTAGAGATCGAGCAGAGTTCTTCGCATGAAAACAAAAAAGGAAACATGAAGAGTAGGTGGGTGTGCATAGGTTTTTCTTTTTCACATCGTCATTGAGGTGCCCAGAGGTGTGAGCATGCGAAAGAGAAAAAGTGAGGTGAAACGCATAGAATGAAGATGGAGCATAGAGCATAAAACATAGAAGAAAAGTTGAACAGATAAGTGGTGGTGCGCAGAGTGTAGAAGCAAAGATATGTAGAAGTGGAACAGAGCATAGAAGTTGAAGAAGGAAGAGGAAACATCAAGTTGTAACAGATCAGATCAGAGAAAGATCAAGTAAGTAAGTTTTGTAAGATTCAATCAGGGTGGTCAGGTGGTGCTAGGGAGGAATATGGTTCTCTGTTATTCAAGTTGGTACTTGAATACTGGGAGTTGTAGCTTCCATCTAGTTGTGCCTAGAAAACAGGGTGGCAGGGAGGTGCTAGGGAAAACAAAGAGTTTTCTGTGTGCAAGTTGGTGCTTGTATAAGTGGAAGTAGGTGCTTCCATCCAGTTGGTGTTGGAGATCATAAGGATAAAATATGATTCCTTCTAGTGGGTGATAGAGAAAGTTGAGGGTTAATACTCTCTACAAGTTGCATATTGTTAAATAAGAGGTTGTAGCCTCATTTTGAGTTGGTTCTCAAAGAAAGATGATGTACAGAACTTAAAAGACTACCTATCATTCTAAGAAGAAGATGTTTTCTCCCTTTATGGGTTTCCTCATGAATATTTGTCTCTGTGTATATCATATGTGTGATTGATGCTTATTATTTATGTTATTCATGTCTTTCATAATCTTGATGATCACCTGGAGAAGATTAACAATATTTTAATAGGCATAAAAATTTTTAAGCACGGTAACAATTGATTCACCCCCCCCCCCATCCCTTAGTTGTCTTAGTAATTCCAACAATTGGTATCAAAGTGGATTCCTTTTATTTAAAGGTAGATCAATAAGATTAAACATGACAAGTCATGAAGGAACTTCAGTGAATAAGCCTCCTATGTTTGATGGAACAAATTTTGCCTTCTGGAAGGTTAGAATGAGAACATACATTACGGCCTTAGGTGTTGATGTTTGGGATGTAATAGAGACTTGATATACAAAACCTAGTGTGCTATCTTCCAAGGATGATAAGCTAGAATTTAGCGGCAATGCAAAGGCAATGAATGTTATCATGAGTGGGCTTGTTGAAGATGAGTTTGTAAAGGTGATGCATCTTGAATCTGCCAAAGAGATGTGGGATAAACTTATTAACAGTTATGAAGGAAATGAGAAAGTAAAATGTACCAAACTTCAGACATATAGATTGAAATTTGAACAACTAAAGATGAATGAGGATGAAATAGTTAGTGAATATTTCTTAAGAGATGAGGAGCTTGTGAATGCCATGAAGGGTTTTGGTGAGAAGATTGAAGACGCATTTTTAGTTCAGAAGATTTTATGATCTTTGCCTGATAGATTTAATCCAAAATTTTCTGCAATGGAAGAACTGAATGATCTTAAGAGTTTGTCTATTGATCAACTCCTAGGAGCTTTAAATGCTTATGAAATGAGGATTAGTAAAGATAAATCCACCACTAGAGAAGCATCTTTTAAAGCCAACAAGAATACTGATTCAGAATTAGATGATATCGAGGAAAAATTTGTGAGAAGGTTAAAGAAAGGATCAGGAAAGTACCAATTCAATTTGCCATTTAAATGTTTCAACTGTGGTAAGAGAAGTCATTTTTCATGTAAGTTTCCTCACAAAAAAAAAAGACCAGAACTCTGATGATGAAAAGAAATACAAATTTAAGAAATATATTAAAAAGAAAAGCTTGTGTGCAAATTATGATGACTCCTCAAAAGACATAGATTCATCTTGTGAAGATAAAGTGAATGATTTTATGCTTATGACCATGGGAGATATTGATGATGAATACACAAGAGGTCACATGAATGACGAAGAAGCTATGGTTGATATGGAAGGTGAACTAATCAGTGCTTTGGAAGAGATTGACAGACTTAGATTTAAGAAGAGAAAACAAAAACAATTTTTGATGCAGTTTGAAAAGAGTGGTAAAGAACCAAGTGAAGATTTTGTTTTGTTAAAAGTAGAATTAGAAGAAGCAAAGAAAATAGAAGAGATTCTAAAACAAAAATTAGCAGAGAAGAAGGTGATATGTGAAGCTCTGGAAGCTGAAGTAGTGGCTGTCAGAAAAGATCTAGAGAAATTCAAGGCCTTATATCATTAGAACCTGACAATTATTAAATCCTTAGAAGGATTAGCTACCATTCTGAATCAGCAAAAGAAACCAAAGTTGAAAATCGGTTTTGGGTTATGAAGAAGGATCAAGTAGTGGTCAACCAAGAAACAAAGAATCCATCAAGTTTACCAAATCTACAATCATTGACAACAACAAATCTGTAGAAACAAGGGAAGATCATCAGCCTCCAAGGAGGATTGAAGGAAAAAGTACCAGAATTGAATCTGTAGAACAAATAAATAATACACTCTCTGCTCAAGGAAATCATCATCATGGAAGAAATTGTCCTGCTCAAAGAAGACAACCATTTTCTAGGTACAAATAATTTTTCTATGGATATTGTTTTTTCTGCTCTAACTTTGGTCACAAAGTTTTAAACTGTTCTTTAAGATTTAGATATGAGCAATCAAGACACTCATGGAATAAATATCTTCTAGAACAAATAATGATACATCGAAGTAACAAACAACCACAGACTGCAAATCATGTGATGGCTAGGAAAAATACACAGGTTAAGCAATCACTATGATCCTTTATTCAATGAACCGGAATGTTACACCTGCCATAATTATGGACAGAAAGCTGCAGACTTTCGCTTAAAGAACTATATGCCAGATTTAAATCCCTCTACTGAAAATGTCAAGGTTTGGAAGAAGAAAGAAGATAGCAAGTGTGGATTAGTGTTGTCAGCTCAAAGACAAAAGAACCCCTGGTATATTGATAGCGGATGTTCCAAACATATGACTGGAGACAAAAGTAATTTTATGTCTCTAAGTGAAAACAAATCAGGGAATGTAACTTTTGGAAATGATGCACCAGGAAAAATCAAACGTAAATGAATGGTAAGTCTAAGTAATGGCAAAGGAAAAGATCAAGATGTGTTGTTTGTAGATGGTATGAAACATAATCTTCTTAGTGTTAGTCAAGTTTGTGATAGAGGGGCACTAAAAGATCTTCCAAATATATCAAAGCCATATGATTCTGTATGTAAACCTTTCCAAATAGGAAATCTTACTCGGACACAGGTTAAATCTAAGAACTTTCCATCAACAAAAAAACCTCTTCAGTTAGTACATATAGATTTATGTGGACCATAAAGGAAGTAAGGTAAAGGAAAAGAAAATTACTTCATGTTGATTATTGTTGATTATTCTAGACTTACATGGGTTGCCTTTCTGAAAGAAAAATCTGAAGCATTTCAACAATTCAAAGTATTTAAGGCTCTAACTAAGAATCAAACAGGAAAAAGATTGAAGGCATTAAAATATGATAGAGGAGGAGAGTTTAGTTCAAGGGACTTCGAAGAGTTTTGTGATAAATATGGGATGAAAAGAGAGTATACTATTCCAAGGACTCCACAACAAAATGGAGTGGTTGAGAGGTAGAATAGATTAGTTTAGCAGATGGCAAGATCAATGATGAATGAAAGGACTATTTCTCAGACATATTGGGTAGAAGAAATTCATACATCTGTACATATTCTTAACAAATCTCATCTCAAGCCACAAAGTGACAAGACTCCTTATGAACTATGGTTTGGAAGACCTGCTTCAATCAATCATTTTAAAGTCTTTGGGAGTAAGTGCTATATCAAGAATAATGATGAAAATCTTGGAAAATATGATGATAGGGTTGATGAAGGTATATTCTTAGGGTATGCTACAAACAATAAAGGATACATATGCTATAATAAGAGGTTGCATAAATTGGTTGATTGTGTTGACATAAAAGTTGATGAAGAAATCTCGGTACGAGATGTAAGTAGTGTTGAATCAACCACAGAGGATATAGTTCAAGTTGAAGATGAACAGGTCCAAGAATCAAAAAGAGAAGACTCTGAGTCAGATGAAGGTACAAATACTCAAGCAGACTAAAATCAACAGACATAAACAAAACCACCTCTTAGAATTCTTAGAACGAATAATCCTAAAAATAAGATAATCGGTGATATGAATAAAGGAGTTCAGACAAGAAGGAAATTGATTAAAGACTCAGAACAATCTCAGATTGTTTTCCTATCTATGATTGAACCTAAATTTTTTTATGAAGCCAGGAAGCAAGACAATTGGATTAGAGCTATGAATGAAGAGCTTGATCAGATTGAGAAGAACAATACTTGGGAGCTTGTTCCTAGACCTGCAGAAAAGAATGCAATTGGCTCCAAATGGGTGTTTAAGAATAAAATGAATGAAAAAGGACAAATTGTTAGGAATAAAGACAAATTTGTCTGTAAGGGGTATGCACAAGTTGAAGGATATGATTTTGATGAAAACTTTGCACCAGTGGCAAGATTGGAAGCCATCAAAATGTTTCTTGCCTATGCATGTCATAAGAACTTTAAAGTATATCAGATGGATGTTAAGTTAGCATTTCTTAATGGATATCTAGAATAAGAAGTATATATGGAGCAACCTAAAGGATTTTCACTGAAAGATAATCCTGACTATGTCTGTAAGTTGAAAAAGACATTATATGGACTGAAACAGGTACCACGAGCCTTGTATTATAGATTGGACAAATTTCTACAGGACAAAGTGTTCAAGAAAGGTATTGTTGACAGTAATCTATACATTAAGTCTGAAGGTGATGATTTATTAGTTTTTTTGGTTTATGTAGATGACATTATTTTTTAATGCACTAATGACCCTTATGTTTAGTGGTTTGCTAATTCTATGAAAACTGAGTTTGAGATGTCCATGATAGGAGAACTGACATATTTTCTTGGTTTACAAATCAATGATTGTCCTGCAGGGTTATTTATCTCTCAAGCAAAGTATTTTAAATAGATGTTGAATAAGTTTCAGATGGAATATTCCTCTCCTATTAGTACACCTATGGTGGTTGGTTGCAAGATTAGAAAAGATGATATTTCACCCGATGTTGATCAAAGAACATATCGATCAATGATAGGCAGTCTTCTGTACATCATAACATATCGTCCTGATATAATGAAAGCTGTTGGACTAGTAGGTCATTTTCAGTTTGCTCCTAGACAAAGTCATTTAGCATCTGTCAAGAGGATATTCAAATATTTGAAGGGTACAATGACTTATGGTCTTTGGTATCCTAGACATCAGAATTTTCAATTAACTGCATATTCAGATGTTGATTGGGAAAATTGTTTGGATGGGAGAAAGAGCACCGGTGGAGGTGCATTCTTCTTAGGTGATTTGTTAGTAGCATGGCTTAGTAAGAAGCATGGATCTATTTCTTTTTCAACTGTAGAGGCAGAGTACATTATTCTTGCTACTTGTTGCACTCAATTATTATGGATGATACAAACTCTTTCATATTTGAAGGTAACTTATACTAATCCCATTCCAATTCAATGTGATAACACAAGTGCCATTAGTGTCTCCAAGAATCTTGTTCTCCATTCAAAGACTAAGCATATACTAATAAAATATCATATTCTCAAAGTGCAGGTTACAAGCAGAGTTGTTAAGATGAATTATATTCCTTCCACAGAGCAGATAGATGATATCTTTACTAAACCATTAGCAAAGACACCATTTGAGTATCTACGCCAAAAGTTGGTCGTGACCCTGTTATCAAGTTAAAATAGTCTATCTGATCAGAGGGAGAGTGCTCATAGTATATCCAATCAGGGGGAGAGTGCTCATAGTATATCCAATCAGGGGGAGAGTCACTCTCAGTTTTTCTTTGACATTGATGTCAAAGGGGGAGAAAAAGGTGTGGTATGGATGCAACAGTTGGAGGTCTAAGAAGAATAGTGCAGCTTTTCAAGGTTGCCATCAATGCCAAAGGGGGAGATTGTTGGTATGTTTATAGGTAGGGTGTGCTTTTCATTGATGGAAAGAACAACAATGACGATGGAAAACAAGAAAGAAACGATCATAGAACTGGAAGAAATTCATGCCTAGACACTCAGAAGAGTGCGCAGGAGGAGAACAAATCTCAGGCGTTAGAAATGAGTGCGTGGACCAACCGTAGTTGGATCCATAGGTAAGTGCACGGGCTTTAATTTGTTTAGAGTGCATAGGAGAAGCAAAAACTCATGAAGTCCGAAATCATGAGGCAATCCTAGCCGTTGGTGCTCGGAAGGACATGTGGCAATATATAAGCAGATTCACATAATTGTGAATCATAAAAACTACATCAAGAAATTGATAGACATCGCAAAGTCGTGAAGCACTGATTCGTGAAAGAGGAGATCTGGACCATCCGATCACTGAGGGTCGTGGACCGTTGATCTGGCACGACGAACTTCAAAGATCAGGAGTTGGGAGAGTCGGGATAACTCACAGCAGAATATCTGAAGCGTGAAGTTTCGAAGCGCCTTTTTGATTGGCGAGTGGTCACATGGAGTGGAATTGTGCGCCCGGTGCTTGTTCACACGGATAAACTTCACAAGGACCTCCTGTAACTGACAGAGAACGATTGATTGTAACTGACAGAGAAGATGAATTGTAACTGTCTGAGAAGCTAAAGAGACTCAGGAATGCACCAAGGAAGACAAAGGGTCACACTTTCAGAGAAGACAAAGAGACTCAGGATAACCACCAAAGAAATGGAAGAGGTGTAATGTTAGAGATCGAGCAGAGGACTTCGCATGAAAACAAAAAAAGGAAACATGAAGAGTTGGTGGGTGTGCATAGGTTTTTCTTTTTCACATCGTCATTGAGGTGCCCAGAGGTGTGAGCGTGCGAAAGAGAAAAAGTGAGGTGCAACGCATAGAATGAAGATGGAGCATAGAGCATAAAACATAGAAGAAAAGTTGAACAGATAAGCGGTGGTGCGCAGAGCATAAAAGCAGAGATATGTAGAAGTGGAACAAAGCATAGAAGATGAAGAAGGTAGTGGAGACATCGAGTTGTAACAAATCAGATCAGAGATAGATCAAGTAAGTAAGTTTGTAAGATTCAATCAGGGTTGTAGGGTGGTGCTAGGGAGGACTATGGTCCTCTGTTATTCAAGTTGGTGCTTGAATACTAGGAGTTGTAGCTTCCATCTAGTTGTGCCTAGAAAACAGGGTGGCATGGAGGTGCTAGGGAAAACGAAGATTTTTCTGTGTGCAAGTTGGTGGTTGTATAAGTGGAAGTAGGTGCTTCCATCCAGTTGGTGTTGGAGATCATAAGGAGAAAATATGATTCCTTCTAGTAGGTGATAGAGAAAGTTGAGGGTTGGTACTCTCTACAAGTTGCATCTTGTTAAATAAGAGGTTGTAGCCTCATTTTGAGTTGGTGCTCAAAGAAAGATGGTGTACAGAACTTAAAAGACTGCCTATCATTCTAAGAAGAAGATTTTTTCTCCCTTTATGGGTTTCCTTATGAATATTTGTCTCTTTGTATATCATATGTGTGATTGATGCTTATTATTTATGTTATTCATGTCTTTCATAATCTTGATGATCACCTGGAGAAGATTAACAATATTTTAATAGGCATAAAATTGTTTAAGCACAGTAACAATTGATTCANCAGTTGTTTTAGTAATTCCAACAATTGGTATCAAAGCGAATTCCTTTTATTTAAAGGTAGATCAGTAAGATTAAACATGACAAGTCATGAAGGAACTTTAGCCAATAAGCCTCCTATGTTTGAAGGAACAAATTTTTCCTTCTGGAAGGTTAGAATGAGAACATACATTATGGCCTTAGGTGTTGATGTTTGGGATGTAATAGAGACTTGATATACATAACCTAGTGTGCTAGCTTCCAAAGATGATAATCTAGAATTTAGCGTCAATGAAAAGGCAATGAATGCTATCTTGAGTGGGCTTGGTTAAGATGAGTTTGTAAAGGTGATGCATCTTGAATTTTCCAAAGAGATGTGGGATAAACTTATTAGTAGTTATGAAGGAAATGAGAAAGTAAAATGTGCCAAACTTTAGACATATAGATTGAAATTTGAACAACTAAAGATGAATGAGGATAAAACAATTAGTGAATATTTATTAAGAGTTGAGGAGCTTGTGAATGCCATGAAGGGTTTTGGTGAGAAGATTGAAGATGCACTTTTAGTTCAGAAGATTTTATGATCTCTGCCTGATACATTTAATCCAAAAAATTTTGCAATAGAAGAACTGAATGATCTTGAGAGTTTGTCTATTGATCAACTCCTAGGAACTTTAACTGCTTATGAAATGAGGATTAGTAAAGATAAATCCACCACTAGAGAAGCATCTTTTAAAGACGACAAGAATACTGATTCAGAATTAGATGATATTGAGGCAAAATTTGTGAGAAGGTTAAAGAAAGGATCAGGAAAATACCAAGGCAATCTTCCATTTAAATGATTCAAATTTGGTAAGACAGGTCATTTTTCATCTAAGTTTCCTCACAAAAAAAAAGACCAGAACTCTAATGATGAAAAGAAATACAAATTTAAGAAATATAGTAAAAAGAAAAGCTTGTGTGCAAATTATGATGACTCCTCAAATGACATAGACTCATCTTGTGAAGATAAAGTGAATGATTTTATGCTTATGACCATGGGAGATCTTGATGATGAATACACGGGAGGTCACATGAATGACGAAGAAGTTGTGGTTGATATGGAAGGTGAACTAATCAGTGCTTTGGAAGAGATTGACAGACTCGGACTTAAGAAGAGAAAACAAAAAAAAATTATGATGTTGTTTGAAAAGAGTGTTAAAGAACCAAGTGAAGATTTTGTTTTGTTAAAAGTAGAATTAGAAGAAGCAACGAAAATAGAAGAGATTCTAAAACAACAATTAGCAGAGAAGAAGGTGAGATGTGAAGCTCTGGAAGCTGAAGTAGTGGCTGTCAGAAAAGATCTAGAGAAATTCCAGGCCTTATATCATCAGAATCTGACAAGTATTAAAGCCTCAGAAGGATTAGGTACCATTCTGAATCAACAAAGGAATCCAAAGTTGAAAACGGTTTTGGGTTATGAAGAAGGATCAAGTAGTGGTCAACCAAGAAACAAAGAATCCATCAAGTTTACCAAATCTACAATCATTGACAACAACAAATCTGTAGAAACAAAGGAAGATAATTAGACTCCAAGGAGGATTGAAGGAAAAAGTACCAGAATTGAATCTGTAGAACAAATAAATAATACACCCTCTGCTCAAGGAAATCGTCATCATGGAAGAAATTGACTTGCTCAAAGAAGACAACCATTTTCTAGGTACAAAGAATTTTTCTATGGATATTATTTGTTCTGCTCTAACTTTGGTCACAAAGTTGTAAACTGTTCTTTAAGATTTAGATATGAGCAATCAATACACTCAAGGAATAAATATCTGCTACAACAAAGAATGAGACATCCAAGTAACAAACAACCACAGACTGCAAATCATGTCATGCCTGGGAAAAATATGCAGGTTAAGCATAACAATCGTTATGATCCTTTACTCAGTGAACCAGAATGTTACATCTGCCATAATTATGGACATAAAGCTGCAGACTGTCGCTTAAAGAACTATAAGCTAGATTTAAATCCCTCTACTGAAAATGTCAAGGTATGGAAGAAGAAAGAATATGATAAATGTGGATTAGTGTTGTCAGCTCAAAGACAAAAGAACCCCTGGTATATTGATAGTGGATGTTCCAAACATATGACTGGAGACAAAAGTAAGTTTATGTCTCTAAGTGAAAACAAATCAGGGAATGTAACTTTTGGAAATGATGCACTAAGAAAAATCAAAGGTAAAGGAATGGTAAGTCTAAGTAATGGCAAAGACAAAGATCAAGATGTGTTATTTGTAGATGGTCTGAAACATGATCTTCTTAGTGTCAGTCAAGTTTGTGACAAAGGATGTAAAGTTGTTTTCACTTCTAAGGATTGTAAAATACAATCTGTAAATTTAGGACAGTTGATTGCAAAAGGCATAAGAACAGAAAACAATGTCTATGTTTTGAAAGAAGAAAAATAAGAATGTCACTTAAGCAAGTATGATTAAAGTTGGCTATGGCATAGGAGACTTCGACATCTAAATTTTAATCATCTAATCAAACTTAGAAACAGTGGGGCAGTAAAAGATCTTCCAAATATATCAAAGCCATATGATTCTGTATGTAAACCTTTCCAAATAGGAAATCTTACTAGGACACAGGTTAAATCTAAGAACTTTCCATCAACAGAAAAACCTCTTCAGTTAGTACATATATATTTATGTGGACCATAACGGAAGGAAGGTAAAGGAAAAGAAAATTACTTCATGTTGATTATTGATGATTATTCTAGACTTACATGGGTTGCCTTTCTTAAAGAAAAATCTGAAGCATTTCAAAAATTCAAAGTATTTAAGGCTCTGACTGAGAATCAAATAGGAAAAAGATTGAAGGCAGTAAAATATGATAGAGGAGGAGAGTTTAGTTCAAGGGACTTCAAAGAGTTTTGTGATAAATATGGGATCAAAAGAGAGTATACTATTCCAAGGACTCCACAACAAAATGGAGTAGTTGAGAGGTAGAATAGATTAGTTTAGCAGATGGCAAGATCAATGATGAATGAAAGGAATATTTGTCAGACATATTGGGTAGAAGAAATTCATATAGTTGTACATATCCTTAACAAAGCTCATCTCAAGCCACAAAGTGACAAGACTCCTTATGAACTATGGTTTGGAAGACCTACTTCAATCAAGCATTTTAAAGTCTTTGGGAGTAAGTGTTATATCAAAAATAATGATGAAAATCTTGGAAAATATGATGATAGGGTTGATGAAGATATATTCTTAGGGTATGCTACAAAAAATAAAGGATACAGATGCTATAATAAGAGGCTGCATAAATTGGTTGATTGTATTGACATAAAAGTTGATGAAGAAATCTCGGTACGAGATGTAAGCAGTGTTGAATCAACAATAGAGAATATAGTTGAATTTGAAGATGAACAGGTCCAAGAATCAGAAAGAGAAGACTCTGAGTCAGATGAAGGTACAAATACTCAGGCAGACTCAAATCAACAGACATAAACAAAACCACCTCTCATAATTGTTAGAAAGAATCATCCTGAAAATCAGATAATTGGTGATATGAATAAAGGAGTTCAGACAAGAAGGAAATTGATTAAAGACTCAGAACAATCTCAGATTGTTTTCCTATCTATAATTGAACCTAATTTTTTTTATGAATCTAGGAAGCATGACAATTGGATTAGAGCTATGAATGAAGAGCTTGATCATATTGAAAAGAACAATACTTGGGAGCTTGTTCCTAGACCTGCATAAAATAATGTGATTGGCTCCAAATGGGTGTTTAAGAATAAAATGAATGAAAAAGGACAAATTGTTAGGAATAGAGCCAAATTGGTATGTAAGGGGTATGCACAAGTTGAAGGACATGATTTTGATGAAACCTTTGCACCAGTGGCAAGATCAGAAGCCATCAGAATGTTTCTTGCCTATGCATGTCATAAGAACTTTAAAGTATATCAAATGGATGTTAAGTCAACATTTATTAATGGAGAACTAGAAGAAGAAGTATATATGGAGCAACCTGAAGGATTTTCACTGACAGATAATCCTGGCTATGTCTGC